>JAAAKL020013047.1:0-12680 GCA_010016065.2 Carybdea cf. marsupialis auct. non (Linnaeus, 1758)
AGGCCAGCATTCTTAAAAGTAGGCAGTCGAGAGGTACTGCTGCTGCTGCTGCTGCTGCTGCTGCTGCAACAACTACTAAAACTACTACTACTACTAATAACAAAATATAATACTTTTGCTACTACTATAACAATAAATATCAATTAGGCATCTTTCTGGTGAACGTCAAACTATTTTTATTGCTTACAAGTTCTTGTTTTGTTATTCATTTCTTACATTCCTCTAGCGTCAGATGCATTGGTCTGGTACGTCACTTACTATCTGAAAGTTACTATACTTTTACAAGGGTTTGCCTCGGTCAGTCGCACAAGGTAAGAACTTTGCTACGAAGCTGATTTTTACAACTAGGAGTGCGGTCTCAGTTGCCTAACATTCGCAAGGGAGTGAGGGATTGGTGGAATGAAAATAAGAAACATGAGGAATCTATGTAGTTTAAGCAGACTGGAGGAGGAGGGGTAGAATTGAAAAATGAAGCCAGTTTGAAATGCAGTAGCTTCCCACTCTTGGTCTCTCTACTTTCGTGAATTTGAAGACTTCACATCGACAAAAACTTTGTGGTAAGTTTTTAAGCTTTTACTCTTAAGGCTTTAGTAACTATGATGTTCATATGGTTAAATACGCTTTGTCGAACTGAATATTCTTTTCTTGACTTACAATACTATGAAAACTGAGTCTTCTTGATTGATCTTGGTGGTAGAAACCATATAACGTCAGTTGGGATCGATATGGGTAACACAACAAGTGTAATGAAGCTATAATCATGAGCATTATCAGCGCTTATTTGTAAACAGGCTACTTTGACTGTATTTCCGCTTTTTCTTCTTGACTGTCACAGTATTCTGTTCGCGAACATGAGACAACAATTTATCTTCATAAGTATCTTCATAAGTATTCGTAACTTTCACGTTCATGAATTCATCACAGGGGACCACCCATTCCACTTGGGGCAGTTCCTCAACAACAGAGCTTCCAACTGCAGTTATAGACTTTACATTATCAAAATAATGAACGAAAACATCCGTTTAGTTAAATTACAGTGCCAAATGCCAGGTAGATGGTACCACTAACCCACAAAACATATCTGCATCACTTTTGCATGCTTAAAACAGTAGGAATGTTTTCCCGCCATTGTCAGTTTCGTTGTCGACAAGTGTAACTTCACACTGTGAACATCCGTGACGTAAATACCAATTTCTTAGTAGAAACCTGGCCTCACAAGCAATGGCACCGTCCTTTATTATTTGCCTTCGTATTATTTCATTTTTGACGTCAACAAACTCTACTTTTACTGGTGATGTTTTCTTCTTTAGGGTAGATGAGGTAGTAGCGGTGCAGCTGAGATTGACAAATTTCTCGCGTGGCTTATCATCATATATCTCACCATAGTCACAAGATATCTTGTGACTATGATCTCACTGATTTCTGCTACTGCAGTAAAAGTATGTGTGGAGAACAGGATTCTGACGGCACGCATTAAGTTCACTGTTGTAGGGCTGTCACTTTTCTAACTTTGCTTGCCCGATGATGGCAGAGTCGTTCTCCAGTGCATCGTCATTCACTTCCCTGGTTACAAGAAAGGAAAAGGGTATCTTCACTTTGTGATGTATTCCATAGCATGCTACCTCCTGAAAACTTTATAAATCTTGTCCTGTCACTGTCAGTACAATCTTCAGTAACGTAGAGGGGCCTGAAGAATAGCACCCCATCATACAAGACGGTTTCATGCTGAAAATACACTATGAATAGTTTGTGGTTTGTTGTTCGATCTCTAAAACGTAATAACGTACAGCAATCAAAGATTATGTCAATTTTCTTCATAAATTCAGCAGTAAACATAGTATCACATGGCAAGATATTACATGTAACATCGCCAGACACCTTCACAGTAACTGAGTGGATTAAAACGTTGCTGGCACGTTTCACTTCCATTTTTATAAATCAATTTAGATTTCGGCGGTTTGTCAGTAAGTTCTGGAGTCATTCCTCAAGCTGAGTCCTTGCCCCTGACGTAAAATGACTTAATGTCATCCCACTTTGCTGTGATACTATCAAATGATAAGCGATGATTGTTTCGATTGTTCTGTGGAGACTTCAAAATCTGTGGAAGATCATGCATCGCATGACGTCTCTTTATCATCAATTCCAAAATATGGCTTCTAAGCAGACATTTCAAGTTCATTTTCCAATTTTACAAAAGTGGATCCTGGTCGCCTGCAATAGCTACAATTTGATATCACATTCTTTCTATGGCAGAAATAGTCTTGTACAGAAGACTCTTCACGACAGTGGATTTGCATGCCTTCTGAAGCACATAGTATGCAACAGGTTGCTTCTACTCAAGAAAGGAGTCTTTGACCATCCAACAAATGCTGAGGCGGCAACCAGACCTGACGTATTTTCAGTGCGACAAACTCTGATATCTAAAAAAGACTCGATCGACCTTCCCATCGTTTCTACAGCCAAAAAGTGTAGTCATGAGTACTGGTCCCAAATAGTTAAAAGAGCGTGGGAAAGTTCGCCCAGTTACGTAACATTGTTTATAACCTTTTTTTTCATGGGGGACTGAAATGGCGTCTATCGACTGACTTCACTTTGAGGAGGATGATGCTCCAGTTAGTGTTTTTGTAGATCACTAGCCATAAACACTTCGGCAAACAAACCGTTATTGTTAGGCATTGTATGAAAAGATGGTATTCCTAGAAATTTCACCTTCAGAAAGCGAAAAAATCTTCCCATTTGATGGTAGCGTTTCTATTCATTATTTATAGACAGTGGTTTCTTGTTAAATCCCTTACTGCTTGCATACAATTGCAGTAAGTGATCTTTGATATGGTAACTGGTACAATATCTGCAAGATTTTACAATTGACACGCTATATGCTACGTGCCACAGCCTTTAAAACATTGTCACATCTGCAACCTATAGCTCTATATAGAAATACAGTCACTTCCTTTCTTTCAAGTTTGTCATTTGAAGACTATTTATTACAGTTGGCTTATATTCGTTTAGTTGTCCTTTCAATCTCAGTACTTTACTTCGCTTACACTTTAGCAACTGCTCAACCACTTTTTCCTTGTGTCTGCGGTGAGTTATGGTGTTCTCTAGCGTGCTTAAGAGTCGTGAGCTACTATGTTGGGTTCAATAGTACTGTCTGAAATATCTAAAAAGGAGCAATCTGAAACTTGTTCACAGGATAGCATTGATAACTGTGTTTCACTTTGTTCACCTATGTTATACACAAGAGAGAGATATCAGTTACATTTATTGAATAGCTGCGAAACCATTTGCCATTTCTTAAAGAGATCTTCCCTTAGTTCCTTCGCAAGGCACTGTTTTTCTTAAAGTGTGGATAATAATTGATTTGGAATAATTTGACATGGTTTTAATGCCGTGTACTCCTCTTACAGGGGCTAGGGCAGTGCTCATGTGCATGAGACTTGCCACTGTAGCATAGAGCACATTAAGACCGAATGCCCTTCCCAATGTTACCAATGGCCCTTCTTGGATTTAAAACCTGACCCTCTTGAACTGAAGGCAAGGAACGTATCCGCTAGACCGTGGCGGCCCTTGAAATATATAAAACTATATATCATTGGATGACCCTAGTCCTAGAATCACACGTCAAAACTGAATGAAACAGCGAAAACATTTTAGTGCTGCTAAGCTTTTCTCACCTAACACTCCTTAGAGTACAAAATCATCAGAATTGAGATTGAGAAGAAATCCAAAAAACTTATACCAAACTGTGTTTTGAAAGTAGCCAATCACAGGTCTTACTCCTAGATTGGTGAAGAAAACCATGGCCTCGCTGACAAATAGAGTTTGTCTCTTCATTGGATCTTTTCGGTTAACCATTCAGTTCCACTGACACTGATTGGTCAAAACAACACCAATCTAGCAATTAGACCTCATGATCAGCCCTCTGGACACAGTACAGACATTCTTAGCAGTTAGAATATGACAAAGAAAAGCTAGTATGTCTTCATAATGGTACAAAAAGGTAGGTAATTCAACCAAACGAAAAAGTTATTTTCTTTACAACGAAGAAAGCAACTTTCATAGAATGCTCGTCATTTTGGATCTGACGGAAAATGGTTCAAACTGACTTTTTTGGTTATAGTTTTGTCAATACTATAGTTTGTAGTGGTAAAATATGGTTTATTCTTCATTGTCTGCCCCTTTTGGATTTTGAAAGAAATCCTCCTTCTGACATTATTTATCCTCGTTTTCGTGTTCATACTACCAGTGGAACACACCAATACTGCTGGACCGCCACGTGGAGCAAAACAAACCTAATATGCTGTTGAATATTAAGTCGGAAAACATCTGGTAAACTGTTGACTTTGCCATCCCAATGGACTGGAATGTCAAAACCAAAGATGACAAAAAACAAAATTATGAGTGATTTGCTGCAGAAGCTAGGAGATGCTGTCATATCAAGACAAAGATTGTACCAATGGCTGTGGAAGCTCTTGGCACAATTCCTACAAGATTAGTGGAGGCATTTGCAGACAGCGGCGTTGATATCAACAGCTGCTATTTTGAGACATGCCATGAATCTCTGAGGTCCGGGCTAGTTCTTCAAAGGGACACCCCACGTATAATCTCAGTTGAACGACGAGTAATGAAGAAGAAGAAAAAATATATGTATACATATTATTGTGTTACTTTTTAGCATCAAAACATTTTGATTCTTTAGGTGGTTGGGCTATGATAGCTACATTATTTTTATGTTAGAATTATTGTAAAAGTTACTAAAGTATGGTATCACGAATGCAATATATCTGTAGGTTATTGGATCATATTTGACTTGATTCTTCATTCATGTATCGTTTAGATAAATGATAAAAATGATAAAAATTACCATTCCCTAAGATGTGCAAGATGATTATCAAAGAGAAGCATACCTTCAATTACGCATTTGTCTCTCCAGATTATTCTCTCAACCACTGGGTAAGGTGGGAAAGCGTTTCCAATTTAGTTTGAGGGAATTAGAGGCTACTCTTCCCTGGTAAAATCAACAAAGCTTCCCAAAGCTGTTTCACAATAAAGTTGTAATGATCTGTACCTTTGGATAATGTGACTTCGTTCTCATAAAGCCTTTGAAGAGATGGAGCTTCAATTCAGTTTTTCGGCTTGCATCATCTACTTCACGTGATACATAGTTGGCCTTGCTTATCTGCACCCTTTATACATGCTCATCGTTTGTACGTCTTGATAACCACAGGGTACTAAAAACTATTTTAACTTGAGATAGTAGAAGAAGAGGCAT
Source organism: Carybdea cf. marsupialis auct. non (Linnaeus, 1758) (assembly GCA_010016065.2). Lineage (NCBI taxonomy): Eukaryota > Metazoa > Cnidaria > Cubozoa > Carybdeida > Carybdeidae > Carybdea > Carybdea cf. marsupialis auct. non (Linnaeus, 1758). The sequence goes on from JAAAKL020013047.1 coordinate 5,273, forward strand.
CAGATTCCCGAAAAACAGTCTTTCACAACCGAGGCTATAACTGTACAAGATAGATTAGATGATGATCAGATAACAGATTAATTAACAGAACCCATCTTTATGATATCCTCATTGACTTCCTTGACTGTTCACTATTTGCAATAAAAACGATCGTATTCAGTTGTTCTGCCCCTTGTTCCAACGATTCAAAGTCTGCTTTCCACTGCTTAGAGCAAGTAACACCTGATTTCATGTTTACCTAGTGAAGTACAACATATTGAAACTATTGCAGCGTTTCTTTGACTACTATCTTATTGGCAGCTCTAACCCAACAAGTCTTGGATATTTGCTCTTGCTGCTAGATTAACTGCAGATCTTTCCTTGAAAAGACTAGAAGGATTAAAAAGCTCACTGCAACACCGTTGCTTACATCTGAATTGACATTGTCTGCTAAAAGTGTTCTCTCTCAAGAACTGTGCTGTACCATTTTTCAAAAACATCTTCCTTAGTCCCTTGCAACTTTCCCTGGCCAACTATTTTCTCACTTTCCTACATAAAGTCTGTGGATGCCATCTCTTTTGTGCTTTGTTTCTTCAAACGGCTTAGGATAAGTTTGCTGAAATGGTTTTCCCAGAGTTTCAGAATCAGTTTTTTCACTTCCTCAATTAACCATTTTATTATTAATCAAGGCTGGGAAATATTCTCACTAAATGTGGGTTACTTGCAAATATGCCAAAAATCTTCACTTTTACCTCTTTCTGGACTAGCTCCTGATCTCCCATTGCAATGTGAATATATTGTTGTTTGCATGTTATATTCAATAACGATGCGGGTTTATAAATTGTACCAAAAGAAAAGAGCTCATAGTTATGATGTAGAATCGGCCACATGGGTCGCAATAAAGTGTTAATAGTAGATACCATAGAATGGAAGGGTCGCCGAATTTACAGAAGTACTGTATACAAGATGGGGAGGGGTGTTATGGTGGGCTAGATGCTGGATTCACAACATTTTTGAAGAATAACATAAGGGGCTGATGATGGCCTTGGATTTTTCTGAAGTGGCCTTCCCAATTTGCTGAATAAGGATAAATGGACCAGAAGAGTCAACAAAACACATGCTTCCGGTACCTGAATTTGTTTATTGAAGATTGACGGTCAATTTTCTTCTGCTCTGACTTTGACCAAAATTTCATGATCTTCTTGGATTGTGCATGAGCTACAATACTCGTAGACAGATTTTATTTTTAGTGGGACTATTTAAAACTCATTTTAAACTCATAAGATGGGGATTATTACGAGACGCAAAGTTATCCCTGTACCAAATAAGCACAAAAGAAAAATTGTCATGTGTTTTTTCCTACCAGAGAAGGATTCACATGTGACTTGCAAGTTGTATTTAGATATCTGTGTACCTTGAACTGAAATGGATTAAGCAGTGAAACAATAGAAGTTGAGGGGAGAGCCATCAGAGGACGACCAAGAAAGACATGGGGTGATATCATCAAAGAAGATATGTGAGCATGTGGCCTTACCATGGAGATGGCCTGAGACAGATATGTGCCACCATATGACAGCCCAGTCCTCAGATAAGAGGAATCAAAGACTAATGATGATAAAGATGATGATCCTGCAGAACATTTTTCAGAAACTTTTTCCAGGCATCAAGGCTTCCATTCTCAGTGACCTTATTCCACTCTTATGAGTCAGTATGAACCCCCCTTTGTCCCATTGATACTTTCCATTCTTTGATGGAAGCTTGTCATTCAAATTTAGCGGAGCCTGTGATGGTGTGATATAAAAGGCTACTTAGAAAACAGCTGATGCAGGTTTGACTCCAGCACATGAAAGCAATGACAATGTCCTTTTCGCACAAACACACGTGCACACCTAGGGTATGTACAGGAATATGGGGGCTTGTGTCACACTGAATCTACTCATTTATATCCGATTTAAGTGGGTCAAATGGCAAAATTTAGTCTGGTACAGTGAGAGAAAATGTGGCTCATAAAACAATTCAACAGACATCATTTCACAAACCTTGTACTTTTAGTTTCTTGGCGTCCACCTGCTTCTCATCACTTGTTTGTGTTCTTTTATGCCTATTTGTAAGTTCCCCTTCTACACAAGTGTCCTTCTCATCTAAAATGATTTATAATGGATAACTACATTTACTGTATTGTACAAAATAAAATAAACAGATTTGAAAATATACCCTTAAATAAAATAAGTGCTACTTAACAATGGGAAAGAACAGGACATAACTACAAATAAGACCCAAAACGTGATTCTGTCTAAATAAGGAACAAGGGAACTAGTGATACAAGAAATGAAAAGAATCTAAGATATGACACTTTCATTAAAAGGTGCTTCCAGGTGATATCTATCTATCTATATAGAATACAACACTAAAGAAAGAGATAGTGGATTTGCTACTCAGAGTTTCTTGTTTTAGTGATCATCAGGCAAATACTTGATGCATGACCTTGTGCACTGAACACTTACCTGTATTAATGTTGCAAGTAACGCATCATCTGAGACTTTTCAAGTCTATGTTACACCTCCTCTTATAAGGAAAATAAACCTCTTTTCACATAAAATATACCACCAGATGATTGAAAAATTACAATGAAACACATCTCCTAGCTCCATTATGAGTTATTACAAAACCAGTCACTCCTATGACAAACACAGTTTACAAAAACGTTCATGTGGTTCACATCTTTAAGGGTAGCAGCCCATCACCAGTTGGGCTGGCCAAAGAGGTAGTATATCTCTATTTATGACGGATGCTGGCTGTTCTGCCATGTCTTGAGTGTATAAGGTTACACATTTTCCACTGATCCACAGTGTGCTGAATCCTGGTTGGGGTTGCACATATGGGTCTTCAATTGAATCTACCATCTTAATTTATGTATATATTTTATTTATTTTTCCATTCTTCACTCAAATCAAAGATGCACAGATTGGCCTCCTAGATTTTAGATGGTGTGTTATTGGAGCTGATTCTAAAAGTGTTGAACTGTTTGCAGGCAGCCATGCTGTTGGAGTTGGCTTAAATGTTGCTGTTACTGTACTCATTGTGTCATTTAGAAATGTGTCTATTCTCTTGTAATATATGAAAAGGGTGTCCACAATGGAGCACAATATTCTGCAGCACTATGGTACCATGTCAGTGATGGAGTCTTAAGACAATTGGAGAGGTACCACATGATGTTCCTGCAATTTTTTTAATGATCCAAGTACATTTTCTTAGCTTGTTTATCCCATTGTGGCCCAACATCACGTCTGTGTGACGATCATTTTCACACCATGAAAGCCCAGCATCATGCTGGCATGACAGTAACTTTTAGATCCTGAAAGACCAGCTTCACCTGTACATGATGCTTGCTATTGGTCGTCTTGCTCAATCATTGTAAGTTGTTGGCCAATTAAGACAGATATCAATGGCTTTGTTAGACAATAAGCTTTCTTTTGATACCAAATATCCATATCAAAATTTTGAGAAATCACCCAAAAAACGAAGGAGTTCGTAGGAACGGTCAGACCAACTGAAATCAACAAAACTCAACAGCGAACGATCAATTGTTTGGTTACTATAAGAACGATAAGGGCTATTTAGGGCCTATAAACAGTTACTTAAGATTTAAAAACAGTACATCTGGATCCAATAAAGTTACTGATTAGAATCAATGAACTTTCAAGGTCCGAGAACGATGATCTTAGGGCAACTTTAGCAGAGATATGACGATGATTATCCCGATGTCAAGAGAAAATCATCTACCACTTGAGTACTATTGTTAATAAGCGGCTTCATTATATTAAAAATACAGGGAAATTTTATACTTAAGATGTATTTGTTGTTGAAATAGATGTTGCTTTATTACCAGGCAGTCCACAATATCCGATGTATTCAACTATCGAGTAGACAATCTGTTTACCCGGGACATTGGAAAACCGAACCGTGTTGTCATTGAGCAAAGTAATAGGATGACATAGAGTCAGCTGAAGCAAAGTTATAGTTTAACGTACAAAATGTTAAGTACCCCGGTATTACAAGGCTTCCTTATGTAGTCATTTACTTGATGAAAAACTCTCTAATTTGTGGGTTTAGAGTTGCTTCATATAAATGTCGGAAACTATTTAAGAAACTTATTGAGGATTTCCATATGAAGAAGAGCATAAAAATGCTGAATGCAAAAGTAATGCCTATGAGCAATAAAGCTTGATGGGTACGTATGGGGCGAATTTAAAACAAAATGTATCTAATATAATCTCAAGATATCTCTATAAATCTGAGAAATGGGTTTAGAAAAAGATGAAACAATGATAACATACAAAGAATATTGATAATGTACGGCAGTGTGCTATGACGGCAATCGATAAGACCTAGTGCATACTGAATACTACATGTGCTGGTAGCCGCTTCTTCAGTAGGTAATTCTATTTCTTTTATATTAAATAATCACAAATAAAAAATATGTTACCCAAATGATACCGTTTATCATTTACTTGTATCGAAGAGAGCTATAAGTAACATTATAGCAACGTTGCCCTTATCATTTTCCTTGACCTAAACAGTTGTATGACGGCTTCAAGTGCAGAGCTGAATCTAGACATTATTTTGAGATAACTCATGGGTTTCATCAAGTTGAACTTTAGATTTTTCGTTAGGGAATTTCCTGATCTTAATTTTGTCTTTCAAGTATTTTTCTGTAGAATGAGCCGTTAATTCAGAAAATCGATTTTTTTTTCACCGTACCCAGAATCTGTTTATCTGTGTTTTCCTTCGCAGGCTTTCGAGACAAGAAACATGACAACCTTGCAGGGCTTTCGTGGTGTAAAATTGTTGAAGCGTGTCGGGCCACAATGGGTTAACACCCGCATGCCCACATATACACTGAATTCATTAGCATGATCATTTATGCTATTAGACCTGACCTAAGGTTGATACAATACTTTGTAGGCTTCATAGACAAATACTTTTAACAAGATAATCAACCCACCTTATGCTATAATTGCTTTATAGATAGCACCTTTTTGTGAAGTCAATAGCTCTGCAGGTAATTGTTATTGACTATATCTAAAATAGGCTGTATTAGATGCAGTTTGTTTCTAGCAGGGCCATCTCTGTTGCAGGTCAATTGGTTGCTGATATGAAGATATTTTGTTATTTTTTCAAATCAATCCTATGTTTTTAAATCAATCCCATGTCATGTGTTCTGCTATATAATATAGCAATGTTCCTAAAATAGTTGTCTTTGCTTTAATAGCATATTTTTCGGCCATACTTGGTCTCCAATTTGCAAAGTCATCTTTCTCTTGTTGTAATGGAGTGTAAAACAGATTCATCTGATCAAAAATCAATGTATATAATCCTAGTTCAAAAAGAAAATTGAAGAAGTCAAGTTCTTTTTTATGTTCACTGGACTAGGAGTTCTGTTAAATACATCTACAGCAACATTACTAAGTTCACTTGCCCAGCCAGCTGATCCCAAATCATGACTGATGTCTGCTTCAGGTACTGAGATTCCCGTGCCATTTTCCTCATCCGAAGATGATGAATTCAATGAATTGGTAGGTCTGATTGACCTTCAAGGAATCATTGATATCTCCGTTCTGTATCTTCAATTTCCTCATCAGTCAAAACCATGAAAAGGAAGATAAACTATTGGAATAACTATCGCAAAACATTTGAATAGACCATCTTGTCACCATCTCGTTGATTCTTTTACTTTGATCACAATTTGATTGCAATGGACACTGGCATGGCCCCTATAAAGGGGAGTGCACAGCACTAAAACCCATAAGAAAATAGCCAGTCAACAAATAACCTATTGAAAAGAGTTTCAGATGGTAAGGACACTGTGTGGTGTCCTTCAGGACTGAGAGATAGATAATCAGGATGCCGTAAAGTGTCCTTTGGGTTTCGAGGGTAAGTCTCACCATGATGTAGTGCAGTGTGGCTCGTAGTGGATGAGTTAAACCATGCTATGATAGGTGCGGTAGCAAAATTCTGAGAAACTTTGTGTGAAAGTTTGGGTCTTGTTTGTAACTACTAATGTTTAAAAGCTGCATTTCAAATTTTGAAATTTTACTGTGTAGTTTGTGATATATTTTGTTCTTCATATGAAGAAGATGATGCTTCCTATAGTTTTATTGAGCAAGAACTGATTTTGAAGTAAAATGAATCAGAGGGTAGTGATGCACAAATTGAGGAGGAGCTTTTGGAAGATGAACTAATTGATGGACTTCGGCTCAAGAGGTTATAACCTTATTGTGATATCTAGAGTAATTTATTTACAGATAGTAGTCAAAAGTTGTTGTTTAACAGTCAATTACCCAGCAGTATTTAGAGGAAACTGCACTTTCACATTGAGATCATTCAAGTTATATGAAGTAGTTGCAATTGAAAGAAACAAATATTTTAAGGTCAAAAAGACCTCAAAGAGACTTCCAAGCAGGTTAATACTTTTACTCAGTATTTGATTGTATTCATAAGTGTAATTTGTTTGCTTTCAATCTAGATGTGCTGGAGAAATAATCATCAGAGATTATCTTCTACAAAACATTCAAGGGTAGATCACTGGTAGATCATGGGTAGATCAGATTAAAGTTGACCCAGGGCTACCAATACTTACAGCAGAACATATTGCAAAAAACAGAGATTGTTGGAAAGGTGTTGTGAATGGAGTAGGCTGATAAGCCAAGTCAAGGATTGTACCCATAGTTCAGTTATTAAGTTCATTAGCCATTTTCTTTCAATTGAACCTTTTCCCTCCCAACAGGAGGTTGGGGCCTGGTGCATAAAACATAATAAATGAGAAGGGGTAATTTATTTATTAAATTATTATGATGAGTACTCATGGAAAGTACTGCACAAAGTGACTAATGAAGGAGAGTGCTTTTTCGTTAAATTATCAGTCAGCTTCATTAGTAGTTGAAGTTGTGATTGACAATCCCATTGTCATAATTTTGCCCTGTTTGTGTATGCTTTAACAAGCAAAATGAATTTTTAGAGGTACAATCAGCCAGATGAACAAACTGTTTTGCCACTGCTGAACATAATAGTTGCAACAAGCAGAATTTTATTACCAAATAGGGTTGTTGCAATATCAAAGCAGTCACAGAATGTAAGTTTTCACATTTCTTTTTGATCTTAAAGTGTCTAGATGATAATTCAATTCCTATTCTGTATCAATTGGAAGGAAACATTTTTACAAAATACTGCAGCAGGTCATTTATCACATGAGAAAGTGTGTGTGAAAGGTGGTAGGGTCGTAAAGAAGGACAGATTCAACTGTGGCTCGAAAAAATTGCCTCTTAAGTTGGTCTGACAGTGTGGATTTCCATACAACATTAAGGTTGTTCAAAGCAGCCAAAGCATCTGCTTTCCTGATCTCCATGTCCCTTTCAGTTGAGTGGATATT
>JAAAKL020013048.1:0-12679 GCA_010016065.2 Carybdea cf. marsupialis auct. non (Linnaeus, 1758)
ATGGACATTTACACAAATTAGGTATTGAATTTGTTTTTAGACATCTGCCCCCTGCCTAGTCTTCATAATAGCAGATGTGCCATTATGCCTCACTAAACATAATTTGATGAAGACATTCAGTGAATCTACAAAATGAAATCAAGCACTACAATACAACTCGTATCAACCATTTATCTCGCATAGACTATCTGACTTTCGCAACAGGTTCTTGAAATTTGAATAAGACGCAAAGAAAACAGTTTTTTACAGGACTCACACCATTTTTCACTAGTTCACACTGACATAATTTCCGTTTTAAGCATAACGCTTCACGGATATGATCTGTTTGAAAATGTATTAGTCCCCGGTTTCGCCTACCAGTCCAGTGGAAAGTCTGTCATGAGTCAACCCATAAATCTTGGTCACCCCCGCTATAGTTCCAGCAGGCTTTTCCGGTAGGTAAAACTTATGCTATATGAACATTCTCAGTCGCCCACAGATGCAGTAAAATTGTTAAGATCGTGGGTAAAAATGTGCAGTCGAGGAAGAAACCGTTTGGAAATTGATCAAATAATAATTAGAAACTCGTTCAATTTATGTGAGTAGCACCGAAAGAGGAATTTTTTTCCATTGCCAACCAGGAAAAAATCAACTGGAATGTCAGTCGATGGCCAATTCATACTTGAGTTAGGACTTTGACTTTGAAGGGTTAGGTGCTACTTCAAGAATAGTCACAAAGAAAAAGTCAACCAAAGATGGCTACAATGATGAATATGTCAACTGCCAGCAGTATATGTGTCGTTATAGAGCTTTGAAAATGGCGGACAGTTTGCTCGATGTAGATATCGTCGTTGAAAGAGGAGCTACTGTGACATACAACTGCCCAACATTTTGCTAAATAGCCCACTTTCTAAAATCTGTAAGCAACCATAGTGTACTCTGTTCAGATTCCACTATACCGAAACTTAATAAAGGAGATATGTTTTCGAAAATTTTTTGAAATTAACAATGCAGAATTTCCCTACCTTGAGTAACCATGATAACAACTTGGGAAGCAGCTAGCTACCAGTTCTCCAAATTTCAGTTTCGTTCTAATGCCCATGCAATTACAAACAGAGAAGGGTTTGTATAATGCACTAAGTTTACAGAACTTTCTGGAACGAACAGTCGCGTGGCTCAAAGCAAACTTCAACGCTCCAATTGAGAGAAGCAATGCCAGTGATCATGGAACTTCGTTCACTATCGAAGGACAATTAAAGCAAAGGTCAACTGAAATGGTCAAACACACAAACGATAATACAGTACTGTCAACACTTTGAACTGTCATCTAATCAGCTTAAACCTGTTACATCCTTTGCATATAGTAAAATACAGTCAAAGAAAGGCGATAAACACTCTCACAGTATGACATCGCCCGGGTAAACTGCTATTTACAAAGATGTTGCTGAACTAAATGGCCTGTCTGACCTCTCTCTGCACACTTTGCCGGCGAGTTTTTTTTGGCCACTACCGTAATTGCAACATATCCTCGAACCTGTAATATACATGTGTTGTAAAAAGTTATTTCTTCTAGAAATCCCCGGCCCCTGAATCTGTTAAAAAAAATCCTCGAAATTTCTGACTCAGCAGAACAAGTATCTATTCCTGCTTCCTGGTATTTATGTTCCCATCGATGCAGAAAAATAAGCAATAACTGGGTGGTTTTCAAGATGACAAGTCTACTTCTCTGTACCTCTTTTCCTGTCCTCTGTTTTTGAGCTCGATGAAGATCCATCATGTTCCTCCATTTTGAAACGCTCTGGTGCTAGTGGAGGTGAGAGGGTTGGCAACAAGCAATCAAAGCAATCTGTAAATTACATCCCATGAGATTTCTAGAAGAAATAACTTTTTACACCGCATGTAAATTACAGGTTCGAGGATATGTTGGTAATTGATAGCCACTCAAACGTAACTGCTACTAACACTAGTACAGTAGACTCAAAATGAGGGCAAGAAGAATATTTGAAGAATAAGACCGCTCTTCTCATTGGGCACAGAATTAGCATTAACGGAGGGAAGCTGAGTCACAGATACACAGACACAGTTGGTTATTTTTGGGCGATCTCTATCATTTTTTACAGTCACTTTTACGGGAGAAAATCATCCTTGGCATTAGCACTAAACATTGTTACCCAAGTAACTATACAACATCATGGCACTAGTGACTGTCACTAATGACATCAAACATGAGGCACTCCATGAAGTCCTTAATGGCAGCGGTGGCTGAGTGTTAAGGGTAGTGGGGTCATAATGACTGCCTTACGAGCCATGAATGATGTCTGAATTTTTCAGCCAAAGGTCTGCTATAATCTCCTTGAGGAACATACGAACTCCAACAAGCTGAACTGTACCCAGGTATGCTGTTATGAAGATGTAGTTATGCAAATTAGTTTATTGTTTGGATCGTATAAAAGCCTGGTACAGAGAGTTATAATTCAGTATGCGGATGAACTGTTCATGGAATGTAATTAGCAGAGCTTCTTATCGTTAACAAAGACTTTGGAAAAAGGTACACCACGGTTTGGTTTATTCAGAACTCTTAGATATCGAATCTATCGTCTCCACAACATATGCAATTGGGACTTGAATCTAATAATAAAAAGAAAACACGTAAGGAGCTTGTGACTTAGGTGCAGAAAAGTTCTGAGCACTTATGTGCTTTGTAATCAACAGCTCCACTATCGGATCCAGAGCATTGACATCATCAGGAGGATACCGTACCAGCCAGTTTTGGCGCCTTATCCTCGACTGACAGCATTGGTACAACGGCGCCCCTCCTTCCGGAGGTGTCTCTATTGTTCTGATGCTGATTAATGCTCTCCTTCCTTGCAAACAGTTTGTTATCGTCTAATGTATGACTTTGCTTTGTCTTCTAGCTTTGTATTTTTTTCTTCATAATAATCAAATTGACAAATGTTCATTCCAGCTTGGGTCATCTCTTTTTCAGCCATAACCACATGGATGCTTTCTTCCACTGTCATTTGATTAAAATTATTAAGAAAACAATGCAAAGCAAGAAGACAAAGCAAATCCATACAAAATATTGATTGTAAAACTCCTTTGAACATGCCTGCCTCAAGTATGGTGCTGCATGAGTATAGGGTACTTTATTACAGATCCCTTCTTGATATGATTACAGAGAAACTTCTTGACTGTCACGCGTCAGTTCCGGAGATACTATATGGACCTGGAAAAATTTAGACATTAAAAAAATAATATTACAAAAATAAGCAAATTTAATGATAAACTGCATCTTATAAAAAACAAACATGATACCTCGGCACTCCAATTATGGGGGTCTCCCTTCAATAGATCATTTAGTTAACCAAGCTATTGTTAGTGTTATCAGTTCTTCTACAAATGCCCAATATGAACCTATAGCAATAGCAGGTATCAGACATTGTAGGACAAAATTGCACTACTGAGTTTATATTCTTCAACACACTTGATAAAAGTCAGATTCTTGGTCACCGAAAGGAAATAGTATTCTATGGATCGATGTTAATAGTATCCTACTTCATATCGGTGAAAAATGCTATTTATTACTCAAAGAGTGTTCTATACACTTTTATTTAATGAATACAAACTTGATTGAAACGCTCATTGTGATCGTCCAGGTGTTGACTTGTATATTTGATAGAGAGCAGATAGGGATAGACATAGACGTAGGGGTGCAGTTTATGTCCGAATTTTAGTCAAAGTTATAGAAAAACTGAGAATTAGTTGGATTAATAATCTATCCATTGAATCTAAAGCTACAATCATGGACAAATAGAAGTTAAACTTCTACTAAATTTCGGTGAAAATGAAGCAAATCACGCAAGACACTTGCCACATGATAGGAATGTCCAGGTCTGGTATTATTTGTTTTCTAGACCTCTCCGCTTAGCAGCAGAGAGGTCTGACATGCAAGTGCCCAAAATGCTCGTTTTCAAACTGAACAATATTTTGGAACGGGGGTTGGGGAAACTTTCATTTTTCATAGTCCAAAGTTGTAGATCTCCACTACGCGGAAAATCATGGCAGCCGCTACCTTCTCCACCGCTAACCATGATTATTGTGCAATGTTGTTGTAGCTGAATCGGAAAATTTAGCAGGTCGAAAGTAGAACTCACGTCTACTTTTGGATGGTAGCTGATGAAACTAAGCAATGAAGTCGAGAAAAAATGTACATAGTTTTCAACAGCCACAACTCTACCTACCTTTGAAAAGGGAAAACACTCGCCGTGGCGAAAACTATCGATTCAAACCCTATTACTCTAGACGGCATGCTCAAATAAATGAATTTGTTTGTGTTCCTTCCACTCTAATGTGACCTGTATGAAGTCATCACGGCATATTTTATGGATAACTCCTAACAAGTAGGCATACATTAATCATCGGTAGCCTGCAGCGCTAAAATGCATATTGAGTTGAGAATGGACGATATCATTATGTAGCATAGGTCTACTTTATTAGACTAGATCGAATTAACTTTTAGCTTGTCATATAGCACAATCATAACGAGTGGTAAAAAGTCCATGACAAAGTCGTATGATGATCAGATTCAATGAGTAACAATGTTATTGGCAATCTTGAGACTCGTGTGATAGGGTCGACTGCATGTTCAATATAACTATTGTTCTAGACACTTCGATTACTTTGTCTTCCGCTGTATGCAATCAATGAAATCTTTCAGCCTGCTCATGTTTTTCAGAAATTGGTCGTACCCAGAGGCCTCTTTCAAGCCTTTTTCCTTTCTGTTCTAATACGTGTCGGTATAAAGTACCGTGACGAACAAGCAAAAAGCAAAGAAGAGATCTCATCATACCATCCATTTTTAGGTTCCTGGATCGCTTGCCTCTCGTTACCTCACTCTCTCCGCCACCACTTGGAGATTGCACGAAAGAAGCAGCGGAAATTGTAGTGTCGGAAAATCGTGGCAGCGGCTACTTTTGACGCCTAGTGGAGATCCGGCTTAAGCCCTTTCCTATATTGGACTGATACATGTCTCTCCCTCGAAGTCGACTCTTTTACTAAGCTTGAAAGGAATCCATAATATCCTTTGGTGTGAAGGTAAAGAGGTGATTTTTCTATGTGATACCGACTATGATATGTCTATCCAGGGTGCATGTAAGACGTTACTAATGCTGATGCCTAAATGATATCAATTGGCGATACCTATGTTTTAAATCAAGTGACTGAGGAGTCGATCAGGGTGTTGTGATATGCGTGCGCAGGTATTATGACGTCACTAGGTATCAAGTCGCTTTATGGTTTTACTCCTTGCACACCGAACGAACTTTGATAGGAATACTAAGAGCTGCGATAGAATTTGCCAAACAGTTGAACTCTCTAATACTGCTAGGACGCATAGAAGTTAGTGGAGTTTTTTTTATCGAATTTGTATATCCCTTTGCCCTATTACTCTTGTAGTACTTGTATCTGTAAGTAACGACATCTTATTGTTATATTTTAGTTTTCACGTGGATTGAACGTCAGTTAAGGATATACATATGAAAGGTCGATCACATACGAGTCGTCAATTCTCAGTTGATTGCGAAGATTGTGGGATTGCGACGTGCGCCAACTGGTCGTGCTGATACACAGGGTAATAACGGATGTTACCACATTAAATGCTGAAATAGCAACAAGTAGTTCTGAAAACATTGTTTTACCTGAAGTTCCAAAAGTTGAGCTGAAATTCATAGGATCAGAGCGATGGCTCAGTGGTTCCGTCTGCAGCTATGAGTGCAGAGGGTTCTAGGTTCAAATCCCACTCAGGGTGATTTGAAAATTTGCCTATTTCATCAATTTGTAAACTGAGATATCAAGCTGGCCACCAACCCAGCGGGTCATCCTTCAGGAGTCAGCAAATGGGAAGTACTTCATACTGGGGTCAAATTGTGGAAAGACAAGGAAGAGGAGTGGCGCCCCTCCCTTCCCTCGGGCAGATGCCATACGAAAAAGGAGCCTTCGGGTCGCCCTCGACTGCGGTCGAACAATTTGATTTTGATTTGATCATAGGATCTCTGATATACCAGCATAAAATTATCACAACTAGAGAGAGGGAAAACTTTGATCATGGTAGTTTCATGTTACGTAGGTCACGTCTACTAAGAGACAAATGTCGATTTGACAAGAGATATAACTATAGGGTAGGAAAATTGTTCATGTATCTCTGCATTTGTAATTAAAAAGTGCCACACTATGCGAGAAATGAAAATTGGAGATAAATTGACCCCATGGTTAGCTAATGCTTTCAAAAACTCTATATAAATTGCGGCCATGAATAGCAGATCCACTGTATTTATTTTATAGTAAACGCAAACTTTCAGGAAATTACTCCAAAAGTAATTTCTTGTTTGAAGAACCATCAAAAGTGCCTGTCGGTGGACAAAACCTTGGATTTGTCGAGAGGAATCAAAAAAGATTCCAGGATTTAGTTACCATAATAATGGATGCGAGGTCGCAAGGAAATGGCAGCTTGGCAAGTTGGTTGACTAACTAAATAATGAATCTAAACTGCAGTCCTATAATTATGGAACACGTAATAACAATACAATGTTAAAAAATCCGACAGCAAAGACTGTTTACTTTAGAAGATCATTCACCTTGCGAATGAAGATTATTCACCTCTTCCCATCGAGACACGCAGTACTTGTCATCCTCAATTATTTATCAAAAATCTCCTTCTGATCCTAATTTTAGCCGTCATTACACAAATTTTTTCTTGTTTTATTGACCCTGTTAGTTTTTCGATAGTTTGGTGACTGTTGAAATTTTTGTTTAATCTTAACAATATTTAAAAATACTCCATATTTATGTGTCATTTTGTTACTACTGTTGACGATGCTGTTTTAATTTTACAGGACTCACAAGGACAATAGATTTGTACACATATTTTATCCATCTAAATGTACTTGCCATCCTCTATTATTTATCAAACATCTCCTTCCCTAATCTTAATTTTAGCCGTCATTACGCAAAGTTTTACTTGTTTTATTGACCCTGTTAGTTTTTCGACAGTTTGGTGAATATTGAAATTTTTGTTTATTCTTAACAATATTTAAAAATACTCCATATTTATGTGTCATTTTGTTACTGTTGTTGACGATGCTGTTTTAATTTTACAGGACTCACAAGGACAATAGATTTGTACACATATTTTATCCATCTTAATATCATGTATAGTTTTGAGATGATTGTCGTGTAAATCTTGTTTACATGAAAATAAATCTGAACAATCGATAATATGAGATCCAAATGCGTCCTAGTCACATGAGAGATCATAGATTACGTAACTCAATCACACTAAAGATATGCATGTTTTACGGATCATTGAAAAGCAATACTCGGAAATGATGATCAGCATACATTATGTCCATAATCTTGACACAAAATTCACTGGCTACACCCTCCCCCCAGATTCTTTCGCACTGTGGATCCGTGGTGGTTGCGCTGGGACGTGGATCAACGGGGACGAAACGGAAAGGAAAAGGGAAGGAAACGCCAATTTGTGTTAAAAAGATAGCGTTGGAAACAGATACCAATTTAACTTGTATTCCTTTTCTGCCTGGTATGGAGTACCTGGAGGAGCTCTGGTGCCTGCATTTGTGAAAGATGAGTGCTGGAATCTGTTAATTTATCCACACTAGTTCTTTATTCTATAGTTAAGAATTTTCTAGGCTTTATGTATACTCTCATCTCCCAAATAGACGGGGACGTGGGAATAAGAGGGGAGGTTGGCATATCGTTCAAAAATTAATAAGCGGGGAGTACGGAATAAGCAGGGAGCATGGTAAATTAGAACTGCATTAATTAAAGGGGAGCTTGGAATAGTCGGGAAGTTCGGAAAAGCAAAAAGCGCATAAAATAGACTGTCATAATGAGTACACAAAACTGCCCTTATATAATTCAAATGGGGAACAAGAGTCTGATAGTTTATTTGCTGTAAGTTAGTCAATCTTCTCAGTGATCCTTTTTTTCAGACTCCTCCGTGCCTCATCAAACATAATGGGTTATGGCAATAATGTATAGGTCGCGTGAGAGGTATTGCGTCGTACATTTCACAAATCCTTGCTAGAGAAAATTGTCTAAGGAAATTGTGAACTTTTTTAAGGCCATAGTGCCACAGATTTAATAGTAGGGGACGTTAAAATTAACGGGTTGGTTGGCAAGAATTCTCAAATTTAACAAACGGGGAGCACTGAATAAGCATGCTGTCTTCCCCTACTCTCATCTCCCGAATAGACGGGGCTACCCGCGTATTAAATTTGCAGAATTTTGCCGGCCTCCCCAAGCTTATCGCCGTCTTAAAGAAGTTAAATGATTCAGTTCTTCACTATTTTCTAAATTTAACTGAGAACGTTACTTCCTACGTCGCAAAGAGAAAATTCGTATGATGAATTGATCATTTTCGCCGCCTGGTACGGATCAACACGGGAGATCTACTACTTGCACGTGTAGCAGAAAGATCAAGGGCTGTAGCCGCGGTGGGAACAAGGGGGACGTGCCCCCAATTGTGTCAAAGTTTTATCACCCCCCATTCTATGGATAGAATTTGTTCGCTTAAATAATGCCCCCTCCCACACACCCACATGCAAACCATGAGAATCGTTGCCACATTCCTAAGATTAAAAAGTATATGTCCAATGCGACTAAGAGTATTTTCACTTGATCAACGATTTTCATCTTTTGCAGACTTTCCTTGAATAGTCGTGTAAAGGAAGTTCGAATGTGAACGATACCAGTAATCAACCGGTTTGTTTATAACCAAAGGAACGCCTGGGCTAGTAGAACAATTCTCAATGATCACTTGGGTAGTTAACGATGCAAACTTCAGATCGACTAATCGTATCTGTGAGCGCAACCGGAATGAAATTTTCGTGCCCCGCAGACATGAGTGACTTTCATATTCTTGTTAAACAACGTCGCCTATTCTGTTCCAATCCTGTTGTTCTCCTCTCTCCGTACTATCCGAGCGTTGGAAAGGACATCTTCAAGTGTGGATTTTTAAACTTTATTGAAATATTCCTGCTAAATTAGAGATAATGAAGAAGCTATGTAGAAGCAACCTACTTGGTTTGCTCTCCTTTCGGCAATATTTTCCATGTTTCTTCGTCCAGTGTCCAACTGTTTGAAAGCATTCAGTTTACCGGTAAGATTCAATTCCCACGTAAGTGCCGTTTACATTATCGTGTTAAAGCGGTGTTTGTACTCGCACGATAACTCTGTTTGTTTGCCAGTTAGTTAGAGGGGAAGGTAAAGTTGTAGGGGTGGTAGTTTGCATAGGATTTTGTAAGGACATATTGTTTAATTCCTGCTCCGTGTTATGAGCTTGGCAGGTTGATTTCCGAAATCAGAAAGCTGTGGATTGCCCAGGCTCCATCCTGTCGAACAAGGAGGCACACTTAGAAATTTTAAACTCCCTTCTGATTTTCAACATTATTTATGTTCTCCACAGTGCAAAATGATAACTTTATACTCAGATTGTGCTGTAATATAGTAGTGCTAGATTGGCATGATCTACTTCTAAATCCGCACTCAATTGACGACGCGAAGAAAATAATTACTTCGTAGCTCTAATGTACACAAATAGCTAGCTGTGAAATTGCTGGCTCTTTAGCCCAAGAGTTTATTTTTGTAAAGACCCATACTAATTGAAACCCCAATCATGAATTTAGAGCCGTAAATAGGACCCAGCAACTCAAGGGCAAGGATATAACGGACAATTGTAACAGTGACCATTAATAATATCTGACGTCTAGCAGCATGCTATGCGATGGATTTTGATAGAAAGCTTTATCTGGGGAAACCCAGGATCGAGATTAAGCATTTCGAGTCACGTTTCTATTGATGGTAAGAGAAGTCACAAGTCAAGGAGACTTGTTTTCTGCCCTGGGATATCCCACATAAAATTGGTTGCCGTGCCATGAGTCTTCGACAAGAAGTTTCGGATTCGTTAAGCCCGCGTCACCCGATTTAGCAGAAATTGCCTTCGAATCTGCACTTCCCTTGATAGATTGGTAGCATCACTATTGACATAGATTATTTGATAGTTAACCATATAGATAATTACTGATGCCATTTAACTTTTGTTAGTTGATACATATCATGGAAGCGCATTTTCAAGGTCAATCTTGCAGATGGGTAGGCCTATTTTTATGTTTAACGTTTACTACATCATGAGGCCTACTACATACATATATGATTGCCCTAAGGAATGTGCTTGCATATGTTCTGCTAACCCCTACAATATTATTCTATATATGAGCACTGATGTTATTTTATTTATAAACTCAGATCTGAGCTCGGATACCTGATAATCTGATGAGGAACAATTGAATTAAGAAACTTGTATTGTTTGATATTTTTCTTCATTAAAAGCTATAGATCACTATCATATCATAATATCTGTTAATCCTTGATTTTCCATGGTAGCAGGAATTAGACAGAATTCACACAACTGCATTTCAAAGTTTCCTTTCATCATTATTGATCACTTTAACAATAGCTTGATTACCTGGAGTGGTACCACACAGCCATTTCATTATTGTTGTGCCATTTTTTCTAGCCTGACCAGTTCTGAACAGGGCTCACTACACTAAAGAATACACTATGTAAACAAGCCAGTTAGAGGCAGCTTTAGCTTCCAATTGATTAGCTTGAACCCCTGATTTAGACATAAGAAAATGCTTTGAAATTTTCCCATACATTCTTTGTCTTGCTGTGGCACTGTCACCTGCAACCGCTTTTCAAATCATGTGTTATCAAGGTAACAGAACATCTAAGGAGATTGACCATCTTATTTAAGTACTTTATATATTAATTTCTGTTGTGGCATTCACCTAACTTGTGTAAGTCTTGGATTTAAGGCCTAAATCACTCTTCAGTTGACCTTTAACTCTACTACATCTGGAGTGTACCCAGGGACAACAAAAATGACAGTGTATAGATAGCATTACTTCCAACACATTTCCCACAGACTGGATACAGTTCCCCTTCCCTGGCGCTCATTCACATTTCTCTCACTGGTTATGATTTTTGTTTTCTGGACTGACTTTCAACCCTCTTGTTTCCAGTGCTTCATAACAAACCTTGAGCTTTTGAGTTGACCATGAAGTGCCTAATTCACTAAGGCAAATTCAGAAGCATAGAGTAGGTTCTGTAGTTCCCTTTACAGAATGTCTAGCAGTGTCCATTAACAGGAACATAGTGTACAGTTGAAGCTTCATATTTGGCACACTTAAGAACTTTCAACAATTTTTTAGGCTTCTTTGATGGATACATCAAATATCTTTGATATTGACTCCAAGGTCTCCATACTTGGCCTTCTTGGATTTCATGGAAAACATCATTTTTTAAGCTGCCGTTGTCTATTGGTTAAGAAATTGGACTCACATGCCAGAGGTTGTGGGTTTGAATCTCTCCTAGCCCAATATAAATACTATTGGTCGGGGAAGGCAATAGGAGACTGCCCCTGTAAATGTGCTCTCTCTCCCTAGGACATTGCTAACTCCAGCTGGGCAATAGGCTATGCTCGAAATAGAGTATGCCACTAAAAAAAGGATTAAATCTTTTTTACAGCATATTATTGTCACAACAACATAAATTTCCAACATACTTCAGGTATTGGCTTCTGATTAAATTTCTGAGCTCTCAGTCTGAACTCATTAGTCTTGTCATTGTGGTCATTAGATGTTAAACAGCGCCAGTTTTATAGCAAAAATGTCAACTGTCATAGGAGTCATTACCATCAGAATTGCAAATTACGTGTAGGGCATGGAAGAAACGAAGTAAATTTTAAATTTCTTCACAAGTTGATGATGAAGAAAGAAACATGAATGGTTCTTATCTTCACTTTCTGCCTGTTGAAGGAATATATCCGTGATTGAATCCCATCGAAATATGCAAAAGAAGCAAATCATCATTTGAAATCTGCAATATGTGTTGTCCAGTGCTTCGACGATGACAGTAGAATTTATGAGATGTATTGAAAACTGATGTTCTTTGCTGAAGTAACTTACTAATGTTTTTGAAAGTCTGAAATTGCCAGGGAAGTTAGGAGTGGAATTTTGTGCATCATATTGCATGTTATGACATGCAGGGAAATGCTAGGGGCAGTGATAGTCAAATAGATAATATGCAATGCAACTTTTGAATACCTTTTCATCCATTTAAGCTCTTTAACGTCGTTTAACAATGTCACTGGCAAAATTTTGCTGTCAAAGAGCTGCCCTTTGAAAAAATATTTCCTTTTGCAGTCAAAAATTGTGAGGACGGCATCACATGCTTCTATAATCATTACATGAGTTTTCAAGATATTTCTGAGGATTGGACCCATAGGTGCTGCAATTGACACTCCATCTTTTTGATAGCTTATTGTATTGTCAAAGCTAAATCCTAGTGAACCAATAGTGATACCTCATTATTTCTGTGCAGCTATGCTTCACAATAGGAATTTAAAATAGGTTTGGAAGTGCTACAGAGGGTTTCATTACTTTATCAATTTTGTAAGATAGATATAACCAGTGTTTGTAAAATTTTCCCCATTGATCATATTTACTTGTGCATCATAACATGAGTTACACTATTAAGAGGCCTACCTAATAAGATCATGTAGTATCGTTTCTATCTCTCTCTATATATATACTCAGGCAGCCACACTATCAATCATGGA
>JAAAKL020013049.1:0-12679 GCA_010016065.2 Carybdea cf. marsupialis auct. non (Linnaeus, 1758)
TACCTAAAACGCATATTTTGAATTGCAAAAAAATGGTAATTTACATTCCCACATATTTACGGATACACTGAAGAAGCATTTCATTATGTTTTTCGTGCCTTTAAATCGTCTTTGATCCTTGCTCCTTGGGTTTAGGACACCTGTTTCTCCTATCTTTTCAAGTTGCATTAAGACTCAGCCTACCGCAAGCGACTCTGAAGTCCTGAAAATAAAACATTATCAAACATATGTTTTAAAGGGAACTAGCAGAAGCAAGGTAGTACCAGCTACTAGCATGTCTGCGAGTTCGTGTAATGTCTATCATGTGCAGTTTCTCTTCCAAGACGTCTTATCCACTCTGGGCAGGCTCTTAGAGTAGTATTTGAATCACCTGAAAATAATTCCTGCCCTCTGTGTGGATTGTAGTTTAATCGAGACCTT
Organism: Carybdea cf. marsupialis auct. non (Linnaeus, 1758); assembly: GCA_010016065.2. Classification (NCBI taxonomy): domain Eukaryota; kingdom Metazoa; phylum Cnidaria; class Cubozoa; order Carybdeida; family Carybdeidae; genus Carybdea; species Carybdea cf. marsupialis auct. non (Linnaeus, 1758). Next base: position 421 of record JAAAKL020013049.1, read on the forward strand.
GTTGAATTCAGTGAGGTGCGACTTTCCTCTTTGCACACTATTCTTATCATCAACGGATTTACAGAAAAATAATTCCACTGTCATTCGGCTCTTTTATTGTAACTGATTGCAAACCATATACATGTGAGTGATGGATACGTTACGATTTCTTACTATAGCTTACTGACATCCATGCCGTAGTGTTTTAACAAATCACAAGTATTAAGAATAAGGTGACCATTTACACTAAAATTATTGATGACCGTGATAGACGAATCGTCACCAGTGTGTACTGAACGGTTTATCTTCATGTTACTATCAGACTGTTTGACTAATTCTTCTACAGTCATATCTATACGTGGAAATAAACCTTGCTCATTGGCAGACACACCAAGTTCGTAACCATCAAATGTTGGGTACAGATGATCACCAGGAAGGACACTCTAAAAGAAAGGAAATAAAAATGCTATAAAAATTTAATTGACCAGACATATAAAATGATATAATGTAATCAAACAACCGTTCCGCCATTAAGCCTTAGACGACTCCAAGGTTTTCAAAGGTATCGGAAACAAACAGTACTCCGAGGTGCATTTTTTTGCTTCAAACTACTGTATAGTTATAACTTCCTTCATTGATTTCTACTTTACTGATACCGACTTTAGCATGTCTCGTGGCGATAGATTTCTCTGAGTTTTCCGTTAGAGATACGCTTCTCCACAGTATTCTTATTTATTTAGGCAGATATTGGGAGGACTGTGGCACAAGATGAAGAATAGAGAACGCTTACCACTGATGATATGATTAATTCTTAAATTGTTCAACTTTCAATCATTTGATTTATGGAATGGTCGAAAATGAAATCAATACAAAAGTAGTTAAGGTAGTTTTAAAGACAACAGTATTTGATAAACATCTAGTATATTTCAACAAAACTCCGAATAGCAGCATTGCAAAGATAAGCTATTCACCACAAGAACATTCCCAACAAACACAGTTACAATTCCAACAAACGCAGCTACAATCCCATCAAACACAGCTACAATCCAAACAAACACGGCTACAATCCAAACAAACACGATTACAAGTAAAACAAACACAGCTACAAATCCAAACAAGCACGGCTATAATTAAAGCAAACACAGCTACAATTAAAACAAACACTGCTACAATTAAAACAAAAACAGCTACCATCCAAACAAACAATGTTAAAATCAAAACAAACACAGCTACAATCCCAACAAACACGGCTACAAGTAAACAAACGCAGCTACAATCACAAAAATACAGCTACAAGTGTTCATTATATTATTGTATCCTTAGCCACTGCAGGCAATATTTTGTTGTTTACTTTTGACTAAGAGATCAAATTTGGCTTCTTATTAAGTTTTAGAATTTTATTGCTTACTTTCATTCCAGTAATTACTTACTGTTCTTATGATTATACATACTATCATACTATTTTTCATAATTTTGCCTTGGATTTACTAGATACCGCTTCCCCAAATATGTCCCTTATTTATGTGCTAATATACACTTAGCACTTAACGTGTTCGCTTTGTTTCAGCTACAGTGAACGAAATATGTTACTTTTAATAACACGCTCAAAATCGAATATGGCACCAAAAAAATACAAAAAATAGGGTTCCATTGCTGGAATGTACAACGGTTATAGTTCGAAGTTCGAAATTATCTCTTTACAGTAGATGCCTGAGTTTAGTTTAGCCTATTTCCAGTGCGCCTGAGGAAGTTGGCGGAACACGAACCGTTGTCCAAAATGCAGTTTCCTTTTCTGGTGTTTCTGGTCATATGTCGCATATGTCGGTGTCTAAAGCAACTTTATTAATAAAACGTTGATGATCAAATTAAACGTTCTAACAAACTAACACTTGCAGCAGGCTCTTTTCCTTCTAACATTAAACAATCAAGTATATTATACTCACTATAAAGCCATTTGTACAAGGGTGTACTGATGGTGTAAAGCGAACAATGCCCTTGCATTCTCGTGATTGATAAAATGATTTTATATCTTGCAAATTTGCATGCCTAGGAAGAGATAAACATATGCGCATAAATTTATTACACATACATAGATACATACAAGATACATGAATACTACAACTTTTTGTTGTGATAAACAAAATCTTGCTACTACTATTCAGTTCATAGAAAGGCCGATAGAAAACATCAAACACTTGGGAAAGGGACCATGTAAGCTTATAAAACATGCAGAAGGAATCCGCATAATTACCAACCCAAAATTTCGGAACAGCTTTCCACAATTCATCACAAACCATTGAGCAAACAACTAGATGATGGAAATTGCATTTGTTGCTTTCATCCGAACAACAAACTCAGTTTGCTCACATACTTGAAACAATGATACTATCTGAAGGCGGACGGTAGACGTTCAACAAATCAGGTTTAATATTGTACAAAGATACTTCCTTTTGACTGAGGGTTTGTAGCTTTGCCGGTGGATGATGATGTGATAGGGAAAAGACGTGATAGCTGAACTTGAAGAAAAATAGTTGATGTTTGTTGTGTGCAGGGGATCGAATGGAAAGAAATTAGGACGCAAAGGTAGTTTTGGACAGTTGGTGAGGTAATCAAGGTAGAGTTGAGGAAAGAGTTGAGTGGAAAAGGAATGATAGAGTGATTGTGATGTTGTTAATTGTTGATATCATGTTCTGCAGGGCTGTTAATGTTTATATTTTTCAAAGCAATCTTGAGAGTTGAACGAAAGGCGAGATTTGACAATGATTTGCAACATGAATGGAAATGAAAGGACCAAAGGATTTTATTCGTCATGTTGAAAACACTCCTGACAGTTTTCACAGTGCATTGGCAGAAGGAATGAAGACTGTAAACGGTTGTTGGGGTATTTTTTTGCAGGCTGCGATGAATGTTATGAATACATTGTTCGTAAGTCACGTGTAAGTGAAAAAAAAATTGGAGTATTGAAGTCAGTGCAGCAGATAAGACTGCCAGAACGCATGGCAATATGGACGCTGAGTGAGAATAGAAATAAAGGCAGATCCTTGGTGAAGACTGATGGAATTCTGATTCTATCTGGTGAACGTGATGAGCGGATTAGATACAGTGTACGTGCTCAGACATCAGATGAAGAGGTTAGAAGAATTACCAGATGAAAACGACTATAAGGAGAGATTTGGTGACGGGACAAAGAGGTGCAGGAAATTGTCACAGCTTTGATAAATGAAAACTGACAACAGTAGATAAGAATACTCGAAAATTTGGTTGATGGTGCAGAATAATAAAATTGCACGAAATAGCGAATTCATTTTGTACTTAAAACCTTTTTCGTCTGATACTTCGTACAATTCGTCAGAAAACAATCGAAAAAGGAATCAACAAATTCGAATAATTCCCTATTTCGTGCAGTTTTATTAGATAAGAATATTCAAGAACAAAATCACAGAGATCGTGGTTGCAAAAATAATGGAGGAAACAGCTGAGAAAGATGTCAATAACATTAGAAAGAAACCTGTGTTCTTGTATAGAAAAATAAATAAGACCAAACAGAAGTCGTGTCTGACGTTATGATTGGAGGGGCATCCCCACAAGATAAAGTGGAAAGTTTTGCATTTATGCATAAAGATGCAGTGGGTGTTCAAAAATCACAAATAAAGGTCATGAATGACATGATGATTTTAAAATTGATGAAGTTAAAGACATTTGAAAAATTTGTAGAAAAAGTGATGAAGGTGTTAAGAAACAAGAAGAGTGGATCTGTTGGACCGTCTGGGTTTATGAAGGACCATCTGATTGCATAAAAACAAGGTCAAGTTATGTTTAACAAAATTTTTAATAAACTGGAAACAATTACTAAAGGTACGTGAATGCCAACAGCTTAAAAGTGCTAATTTTCTTGGTAACAATGTGTAGAAAAAGGGTGATGAGACAGCTTATAGATCACACAAGGGGGTTCACATAGTTAGAATACACCATAAATGTAACAAAGTGAGAGATTCAGAGAGACGGTGAGTGTAGATAAGATGTAGTTTGGATTTATGCCTGGAATAAACAATTGATGCAACTTCTATAATTAATAAGCTAGACAACTGCATGCTATTTATTGAATTTTGAGAAAGCATCTGGTCATGTACCATGGGAAGTGATTGATTGGGTGGTGTATACGAGGCTAGAGAGACCTGTTACAAAAATGTACGAGGATGCCAAGAAAAAAGTCAATATGGGTGATACATATTCAGGTGAGTATGTTGTTGAAGGGGAAACAAGCGAAGTTGCGAGTCAAATCAAATCCTTGTGGTCTATGTAGCAAAATGATATGGGCAAATGCTGCAGCTTGTCAATATGGATCCACGCAAAGTGACATGAAGTAAAGCCAATCAGTATGAGAATGGGAAAACAGTTTACACCTTGTTAATGGAGGACACCAGGATAATCATGGTCATAGTGAGAATGTGTTTACATGGAATGCAGATTATTCTTTTAACCACCTTGGCGATAATGTACAGGCAGAGTAAGTTGTCTGTGGCGAGTAGGGTTAGATGGACATGGAAGATATTTATTGAATATGACAGAATCATGGGTAGGCCTGAAAAACTGAAGTTAGAAATTAAAGGTTAAGATCTATGCAAATCGTTTGAGGTCTACCATGGTTTATTGCGCAGAGGAATCAATTGTGTAACTGGATGATTAAAGATAATTGAACAGTTGTGACTGGGAATGGTAAGGATGATTTATGAAAAGAGATTAAGAAAAGGAAAAAGTGGAAAAGATCTGGTTGTCTGGTCGGAAATAGTGATGTGAAATTCAATAGCAAGTAAGTAGAGAGTGTGGTTATACTACTTGTAGTACTTGTTCACTCAAGTATGCTCTCATCATATGCATGTTTAACCAACAGTTTCTGCACTACCTTCACAAATACTAATGTATTGTTAGAGGGACGCTGATAGTAGTGTTCCTAATTGTCACATAAAGTGAAAGGGAATGATATGGTATGTTCTTAAGTGTTATAGGTAGCAATGGCAATTCAGCTTTCTGACACTACAATTTTATCAAAAGAATTTGATATTTAGTAACTGTCTGAAACAGCAGATAGCCTGTATCGAGGCAAATCAATACGAAAGTCAGCATAAAATTAATAACAAACTTGTCACTTAAATGGGGTTATTTACAGAGTACGTAATCACATGAGGGGGTTGGGTTGGTCAAAAGCATATGTTTTCTTACAAACCAGACAACATTGATGTACCTAAGCCATAATTTTGGTCATTAAAATTTTCCTATCAATCAACTAATAATCAAACTGAAGAGAACTCTCTTTTTAATACTGTTCAAAATTGCTTTCAAACAAGTTTTGTCATAACATCATCTATGTCCTACTCGTGTAAAGGCCGCCTACGACAGCCTACGCTCGTTTTGGTCCACCGAGAAGTTTTTTAATGCTTCTTTTCGTATTTTTAAAAGCCTTCATAAATTGTATTGTCACAATTGTCTGTTATAACTGAATGAGATCATGATTGCTTATTTATGGTTTTAAGCAATTATAAAAAACGTGGAAGGAAAATGAAACAAAATGCAAAGTTTAAATAAAACGGTCAAGCCGTTAAGGAGGAGTTATGGATCACACAAACTTACACACATAAATGAATTATAACAAGGATGTGAATCCAGTATTCACATCAATGTGTAATTGTTTGTCAATAATTTCATCTGCTCATCAGGTTTTATTAAAAACCAGAAACTAGATTTCCACTCAATTAAAATGATACATGCTACAGACCCATGAGGAAAAGAGCACGACCTTGCATTTTCTAATCTGTTTTTTTAATGTTTTTTTTAATTTTCAAAAATATGTATACAAAGAAGTCGATAAATATGGCTGAGAGGGGGATTGGGTAAAATATAAAGTACAAATGTAAACACAGGGGTATAAAAGTGCATGTAAGTGTAAATGGGAAAGGGGTAAATATTTGGGTATTACTGTGCAAATGTATTACTTGAAAGGTCTCCATGGCAACATTGTACAGTAACAACCAAAAGCAAAGTATATTGTTTTAGAAACTTTTTTCTACTTTTTTCTTTAGTTGAATATAAAAATTTGGGGATTGTTCCCTCAAGGGATAAGTAATTGCGTATTTTTTCAATAAAGGGGTTTTTTACAAAAGATACCGATTCCACAGGAATCTATATCCATAGGCATATTCCCTGCATATATACTTTGTAAAAAGGGTAAACTCCAAACAAGCACTTTTCTGTTGTAAAGTCAATCCATTTTGATAAATGAAGTGTCTCATTTTCACCCAAGACGTGGTTGTGTGACGAGCATCAAAATTAGCACCTGTTCTTGGAACACATCCACCTTACTTTCACTTCCAGATATTCCACTATCCAAGGTGTGTACCTTATGATAATTGTGATTAGATAACAATATACTGCTTCAGATAATCATAGTCAACTTACATTGACAATCGTGCCAGCTCAAAAAGCTGGGGTCTACCAAGGCGTAGGCGTTTCTCCATAAAGTTTCTTAGCATAACATCGGCAGGTGCCCAGAATGTATTGGCTGACTCCAAATTATCACAGGTGGTCACGGGTTGGCTGTCTAAGGATGTTATGTAAAACACAGCATCAAATCTCTTTTTCAATATCAGTGGAGTTAACCACTCTGACCATTCATACAACGACCAGACATCAGGAATGCATTGAAATTGTCTAAAAATGGGAGAGAAACAAATATCATACATACATACATCATATTAATGGCATACTTTGTGTGAAATGTGTGTCAGATCGTATCATGTTCATTAAACTGATTGTGGACAAGGGCTATGTAACTATACTGTCAGCCTATACTCCATAAGCAGGCCTCTGCTAGGAAACTAAAGATCTTTTCTACGAGGAACTACAAGTCACTGTGGCCAAAATCAGTGACTCTGATATCTTTTACTGCTGTGGGGAGTTTAATGGACACATTGGGAAAGATCCTGCTGGATACCATGGCGTGCACGGTGGAAATGGATATGGTTCACGGAATGTTGAAGGGGAGAAGATTTTGGAACTTGCTGTTACAGACAATCTTCTTTTTGTTGTCAACTCCCATTTTAAAATGTGAGACAATCATTACATTTGAATCAGGTGAAAATTGTAGCCAGATTGACTATATCATGGTAAAGACTCGTAACTTTAAATTGGTTTGTAACTGTAAGGTTACCCTAAATAAAAAATGTGTGGCTCAGCATAAGTTGGCAGTGTCTGGCATGTGGCTGTCTCCCGCAGAACAACGAAAGAGGGAGTTTATTCATGTGTGGAAACTGAAAGATACTATAGTGCGGCAACAGCTTGACACTGTTCTACCAGAGACAGCTAAGAACACTAATGGTAGGAATGTGGAGAGTATCTGGTGCTGTCTTAAAAGTGGTCTCCTAGAGGCAACTGATAAAAGTTATGGTTGGACCTAGGATAAATGGAGACAGGAAATATGGTGGTGGGATGGGAAAGACAATGATCATGTGAAGGAAAAAAGGAGGCTATGGAAGGCATGGAAAAACGGGGGTAGCAGAGAAGAATACCTATCTGCAAATTTCATGCTAGAAGTGCAGTGCTTCTTGCCAAAAAGAAAGCTGAAAAGAAAGTTTTTGGTCACATTGACAAAGGTGCTGGTACAATTTACAGAGTTACTAAGCAGATACGGAGGGAAAATCTAGATGTTGTTGGCCTGTTCACGGTCAAGCATGCTTCATCACATATGAAATGGTCTTGAATGCTCTGCAGAAAATGAAAACTGGTAAAGCTGCTAGTACCGCTGACATTGTGGCAAACATGTTGAAAGCATGCCCTGCCTTGTGTTGTTAAGCTATCGCTGATTTGACCAACGTAATTGTTAGAGAGGAAAAACTCTTGAAGAATGGAACCAGAGCATCATACTTAGCCTTTATAAATATAAGGGTGATGCCTTTGACCGCGAAAATTATCGACGGCTGAAGCTTATTGTGCAGGTGATGAAAGCTGTTGAGAGAGTGGTGGAAGGATTCCTCATAAAATGCATTGCGATTGATGGTATGCGGTTTATTTCTGTCCAGGTAGAGACACAACTTATGCTATCTTCATCTTGAGGCAACTTCATGAAACGTATATAGCTAAGAACAAATACCTTTGATCTTGCATTTGTTGATCTAGAAAAAGCATTCAACTGAGTACCTAGACGAGTTCTTTGGTGGGCTATGCGGCTCCTTAGAATTCCTGAATGGATTTTGAAGAGTAAGAGGAGGCAATTCACTTCAAGGGGGCCTACATCAAGGTTCAGTGCTGAGTCCCCTTCTCTTTATCATATCTTTGAAGCTTTATCTAGAGAGTTTCATGTTGGGTGCTCTTGGGAGCTGCTACATGCCAATGACCTCGTCATTGTGTCCGAATCCCTTGAAGAATTACTTGAGAAGCTAAAATGTTGGAAGAATGGACTAAAGGAGAAAGGCCTAAAGGTCAACATGGCCAAAACAAAGATCATGACATCCAGGAAGCATTTGAACAATCTCCATAACTCAGGGAGATATCTCTGTGGTGAAGACTGGACTGGAAGCTACACTGTCAATTGTTACAAAGGAAAGGGTGACGCCAAAGAAAGAGGAAATTATCGATCATTAAAACTCCTCGATCAAGTTATGAAGGTCCTGGAAAGAATCGTAGAGAATTGTATTAGAGAAATGATTGAGATCAGTGAAATGCAATTCAGCTTGATGACAGGGCCGGGGGCAACAGACGCAATCTTTATCCTCAAACAACTGCAGGTAAATTACATCGCTAAGAAGAGAAACATCTATTTCTACTTCGTTGACCTCAAGAAGGCATTCGATAGGGTGCCGAGAGAAGCCCTCTGGTGGGCAATGAGAAGAGACGGTGTGGAGGAGTGGGTCGTTGCTATTGTCAAGGCCATGTACAGGAATGCAAGCAGCCGAGTCAGAGTTGGCAATGACCATACTGACCCAATAGATGTACTGGTACTGAGTCTCTCCTGTTTATCACTGTGCTTGAGACACTCTCAAGAGAGTTCCCCATTGGGTGCCCCTGGGAACTACTCTATGCCGATGACCTGGTAATAGCTGCAGAGGACGTGGAAGACCTGACAGCCAGATTCAAAGCTTGGAAAGACCACACGGAGGAGAAAGGTCTGCGTGTAAATATGAAAAAGACCAAGATCATGTGTAGTGGGAAAGACCTGGACATCCTGAAATACTCTGGCAAGTGGCCCTGCAGGGTGAGTCGCCTAACCCTAATCCTAACACTCAACAAGGCATTGGCAAGAACTCCATCTTCTGCTCAGGCTGCGCTCACTGGATCCATAATGATCTTATAGGTATCAAACCACCAGTTTTCCACTGGGATAGCATGGATCTCCCGCAAGAGTTTCATTCAATTCGCCGATATCGCAAACTTCATGTCATCGACCTCAACGTACTCATGTCGACTAGCCAAAGAAATTGTAAGTTACATTTTATTATGGATGGGTCCACAAGCTATTGAGATATTTGACAATTTCAGCCACTTATCTCAGAACGACAAGGAAGAGCCAAATAAAGTTTGGGATGCTTTCTCCAGCTACTTTGAGCCCAAGACTTTCGTCTTGCTCGTTTCCAACTTCGCGAACTGAAGCAATTGGCAAATGAACCGATCGACACATTCATAGTAGAATGAAAACGCAAGCAAAGAAATGCAACTTCGACTCAACAACGCATGTAGACGACAACTTAATCAATCAGATGATCAAAGATACATATTATACTGCAATAAGGAAGAAGTTGTTGGATCACTATCCACACACCCTTACCTTGGATAAATCAATCGACTACTGCCAAACTTTTGAAGCGACACAAGTGTAGCTACAACAATTTAACGAACCAGTAGCTTCAGTGCAAGCTGTCAGTAAAAGGAACAAGCAACCAACTCATAATACTAGACTATGTACTTACTGTGGAAACCCCTATCATGAGAGGCAGAATTGCCCAGTTAAGAATCAAGAATGCAATAAATGCCGTAAAGTTGGCCATTGGGGCAAAATGTGCCATTCAAAGGGTAACCAAACCCTCCAGCGGAGATCAACCTATACAGGCACCAATCAGTCTAGAAGAGACGCCAACAGGAGACATCACCAAACCATTCACACAGTACAAGATGAGGCAAGCTCCCAATTGCTTAATTTTGAGAGCCTGACATTTGACATGGTCAACTAACAAAAGCCACCAGCAACCTCAGAGAGGACAGAGGCAAAAGCCACTATTGAAATTGAGCCACGCCAACGGCACAGAGCAAACCTTCTCAGCAAGGTCGATTCTGGTGCACAAGGCAACATTATGCCACTGTGAACTTTTTGAAACATATACCCAGGCAGCGCAAACACTGATGGTACACCAACCAGCACCTTCCCAAACAGTACCAAGCTGACTGCCTACAATGACACTCCAATACCTCAGTACGGCACAATTAATCTACCATGCAGTTTCAGAGAAGGTCAAAAGGTTTACACTAGCTTTTACATCACTGAGACAGATAGCCCTGTTGTTTTTGGCCTTCCATGCGGCATAGAACTGAGGCTTGTTGATATGAACTGTGTTGTCGATTTTGACGCAAATGCCCCAAAACCAGAGTACTTATCAGCGCAAGATTTAATGGCAAAGTTCCCTGATAGATTTACAGGTTTGCCAACAGGCAAATTTCCTAACCAGTACAAACGTATACTACAGCCCAACAAACAGCCACTTTTTCATCCACCTAGGCGTGCCCCTATCCAACTTAGAAATAAAATAAAGGAGGAGCTGCAGAGGATGCAGAGTTTAGAAGTTATACGACCAGTAGATAAGCCAACTGATTGGGTATCAAGCATTACATACTTCCATAGGCCAGACGGGCCCTACTCATCTGTTTAGATCAAAAGGAAGTAAACAAGGCATTGAAAAAGAGTCATCATCACATGCCAACCCTTGGAGAACTAACTCAAAAGTTCTTAAAAGCAACGGTGTTCAGTAAACTCGGTGCAAAAAGTGGATATTGGTGAATTGAGCTCGAGGAAGAAAGTCAACTCTTGACTACATCAAACAGCCCATTTGGACGATTCTGTTTCAAGGGACTGCCATGTGGTTTCAATGTGAGTCAAGATCTATTCAAAAAAGCCATGGGTGAGATCTAAGATGGCCTTCACAGTGTTTTTTCCATAGCTGACGACATCACTGTATACGGAAAAAGCCAGTCAGAGCATGACAAAAAACCTGCAGGCTCCTATGGACCGTGCCAGACAGAAACCCGCCAAATGCCATATAAAGTGCCCTGAAATAAAATTCTTTGGGAATATTTACAGTAAAGAGGGAGTAAGCTCAGACCCAGAAAAGGTACAGGTAGTGAATGAAAGGTCTCCACCAACAACGACAAAAAAATTACAATCTTTTCTGGGCATGGTGACTTATTTGGCACCTTACATACAAGGTTTGAGTGAACCCGCATCCCCTCTTCGACAATTGCTCCAGAAGGACATTGATTTCCAATGGAATCATGAACAAGAAGATACTTTTAAGCAAATAAAAGATCGAATATGTAATGCTACTACTCTTGCATACTTTGACACAACTTCAACTCTTGAAGTACACCTGGATGCCAGCTTAAACTCACTAGGAGCAGCACTCATCCCGTCTAGGTAACCTATAGCATTTGCATCCAAAAGCCTTACAGAAACTCAAAGGTTCTATGCGAACATAGAGAGGGAACTTTTAGTGTGTGTCTTTGGTGCAGAAAGATTCCACACATGCTTGTATGGTAAAGAATTCACCATAATTTCAGATCATCGCCCACTCAACATGATCTCAAGGAAAAGCCTGACAGTTGCTCTGCCTCGTCTTCAGCGTATGCTTCTACGTCTACAGAAGTATAACTACAATATTCAGTTCAGACTTGGTAAAGACGTGACTCTCCCAGACAGCCTACCACGACTCCCAAAAACACTCAGGACATTGACATAAACCTGAATATGACTGGATGCTTCGTGCAATTCAGCTCACAAAACAACTTAGAGACTCAACTCAAATGGATGAACAGCTAACTACACTTCGTTCGTTCATAAACAGAGGATTCCCAAATGATTATAAAGATAATCCTCGTATTACAAGGGTTTTCTGGTCTTTTCTTTAAGTATTGAAGATGGACTTATCCTCAAGGGAGAACAAGTCATCTTTTCAGAAGCTCTAAGGAAAGAATGCCTTGACAAGATACACGAAGGGCATTTGGGAATTAATAGATGTCAGTACCA
>JAAAKL020013051.1:0-12678 GCA_010016065.2 Carybdea cf. marsupialis auct. non (Linnaeus, 1758)
TCAAAGGATTAAAGAAGCATAAATTTGAACATTCTGGAAAATGATTTTACCAACGCAAGAGAAAGGGTTACTCTCTTAATGATAGTAGGCTTTCACACCAGTAATGTTGCAAAGTTTGAAAGTTTATTAAGAAATGTATGGCATTGACAGTATGAAACTCCCTGACAAATTTACTGAAGTAGCCTTGCTCTCTTTGTATTTCATGTTCTGCAGGAAAAACAAGAATTGACTCAGCCCAACAGACATAGACTATTATTGATTAATGAGCTCATTATTATTTCCCGGCTATCGTGACCTTGTTCTTACAATGTGAAGCTATCTTTCGAACAATTTTGATCTACAATTTTATAAAATTTCGCTGTCCCCTTTAGTTCACGAAATTAGTTACATGGATATGTATCATCTTAAAAATTCTTTCTCTGTAAAGTTACAAAACGAATAATGGATAGCACTAAAGATTTAAAATGATGATTATTATTCTTCAAAGGTGCCTGTGGATTAGACAGAGACTGGGGCATCGTACTTGTAGTAATTTGACTCTTAGCCCCCCTCCCCCCTTTTCTCTCTTGATCTTGGATCTCGCAACGAGTATCAATGATTTAATAAGAATTATTCAAACATTTAGTTAGTAAGTTGTTATGTTTGTTCATATATTATGAAACTCATAATCTATGGTTTGTTCGAGATGCCTTTATTTCCAAATTTGGAAAACTATCTGTCGTTACAGAAACGACGCAGCTAGTGTCAAATATTGTCGAAAGTTTAATCCCAATGGAATTGTGACGTCACACTTACTTCCTCAAGGAAATCTCAAGAAAAGTTGTGGATCAGAAATGAGAGAATGGTCAGATAGCCTTACAAATGCTTCTGTGACTTATATTTGGTTTTTCACTGATAAACTCTGAAAATCCACTGTTCAGAAGGTTTGGTCTTGTTATGAACTTTGTACAGTTCACCTACTCCCAGTTTTATAAGAAGACGTAATATCAAACAATCATATCAAAAGTAAAACAATAGCCTCGTATGACGGTCTTAGCACAGAACTCAGAAAAGCACCGAAAACCGCAAGCTGTCCTGTATTGTAATATCATCAATGAAGGCTGATTTGTCCCTACGACTTGTCGGACTTATGCAAAGTTGGTATTACGTGAAGTCCATTGCGCCGGAACCTGATTTCACAGGTGTTCATCTCAGCAAGAATCGGACCGATCCTATAAATTCTCTAAGCTGCTGTCAATTTTCAGTAGCATTATAAATTTTAGCAAGAGAATTTTAAATTATTGTGATAGCATTAACTTACAATTTTCATTGGGTGCTAACGCAATTTTTATATGATTGTGTTGTTTGCTTTTCTTCCCCTGCAGTTTCATAATTAAAGAGAGAAAATTTTAATTACGATCGCGTCATACTTTCTCATTCTCATGTTGAGATGAACGAAGTGCTGTCGTTGCAGAATTTGCGTCAATCGCAGCAGCGCGACAAAATTTTTCTAGAGGACGGCCTGAAGGATCAAAATGGCTCCTAACCAAGACAATCGTTTAGCCGTTTAATCTAGATGGCTATGTGTTATCCCAAGTTTCTGCAATCCAGATCAAGTCAAATTCTGAGCACAGGGGACGGGTCATGCACGATATGGGCTTCCTATGCGGAGGGAAAGTGATGATGTCATAAATCAAAAAATTTTTAAATAGTACGATTTGACTCCAGATATCAAAAGGCAAGTTTGGAATTTGCTTTTTACCAAAATAGCAGACCTGTAGTGTATAAAGTGTTTAAACTAGAGGCGTTTGAATCTCAAAATCCTATGGTCAAAACTCTATTGATATTCCTTAGTTCCTCAAGTTAGGAACCAGTTAGGAACCAGCATCAAATAGGGGTTTGTTAGAGAGATTTGAAAGTTTGAAAGCTGATGTCTCCGTATTGTGAAAGGGCAGCACTCTCAAATTTGGCCATTAGTGTTCTCACTAATAGGGTAACATGAAAATTTAGTTTTTTCCACGTAAATCAAAAATGTTCAAAATCGTGACGTCACACTTTCCCACCGCATTGTACTGTAGTGCTCTTGCTCTTGCCCTATGATACACCTCAGTAGGAAATTCAGAATTAGCATTGGAAACCTAGTTGATTTCTAAAACGACCCATTGGTGACAATGAAAAACTTGGCTCCAGATTGAAATCCGTGGGCCAAACCTCTAAAGGTCTCATTTTCGATAACGAGGTCAGAAGCTACAGGGTTTCTTGTAACCAGCAAAATTTTCATCCTTCCAGTTAAGTCATTTTGTACTTTACTGGATAGGAATTTTATGGCTGTTTAATATCCATGTGCTAGAAACCAACATTTAATAAGTTATCAGTCATATTTTTCGTATTATTGACAAAGAACAATTCGAAATGGTACATTTTTTTGGAACGATAATAGAAACTAGAAACAATTGACCAATTTCAATATCCTTTGAGCACATTTATGTTAGTCCCTCCATGGTCAAGCCACAAGAGGCAATGAGACTGATTTCCCAAACTGTGTAGAGGTGGATGCCAATGTCCACCATTGTTAGGTTAGGACCTGCTTGCTGTGTTACTATTAGTGTTCCCTTAGGTCTTTTGGCCGAGTACACGATACAAGTGCGTAAGACACGACTTGTTTTCTATTATCTTTTGTAAAAAGTTTTTCATGTTTTTTAAGACAGTATATTCATCTAAGCTGCATTGTAAAACATTTTGACAGTTTTATGATATGATCTAAAACATCGTAGTGTTCTACACAACCATAAAATCCAACGTAGACTTCTGCTGCTGTTCTGTATTTTAGCGTGTTAGAACATACAGGGTTTTGTACCCACATCCTGCTTTGTGCCATGTTGTCCAGCTACCGGTATTATACTGCAACGAGCTGTAAAGAAACTGCGCTTCAAATGTTCTTGAGTAGAACCTAAAGTTAGGGCTTTTCATTAGAGTTTTTGTTACTTTTACTTGCTTCAGCGGATTTCCACTTATCAGAATTTTGATCACCTCATCGTACTTGGTTGTAACCATCACTTTTGCTTTCGCTGCAGGCAATAACAACCCATAAACTGTGCACGCCAAATTCAAATCACCCAGTTGCTATTATAGATCCCCTGGAGTTCCAGCAATGAGAAGAGAATCGAAAGCAAATCTTAGATTGTCTTGCCATCTACAGTGAGACCTATCCAAGTAAGATGGTTAGCAGACCACTTTATAACCTTGACGTTGTAAAATATAGGGATATGAAATATTCTGGTGGACGCCTTTTGATACATTGCCTTCGCCCTTTTAAATAGACTTCTGCTGCAGAAAGTCTATCTAAGTACCTATTATTTCTAATGCTACCCTCTCAAAAACGCTTCACAACTTAAAAAGTTATAGAGAACTAAAAACGTATTCATGAATAACAAAAGTAGGAAGAGATTTATTGAATTCACAATTGAGATATAAGCAAATGAACTGGGAGGCTGAAGCGCTCCAAAATTGGAGCAAGCTTTTTGCAGCCAGCTTGCAAATGATAAAACGATTGAAATAAAACTTTTTCGGTTACAAATATCATAGGAATTTCATCATGGTATTTGATACTGTATAATGCGAAGTACTATTGTTAGAAGTTTTTAATCGACCATCCCATGGGTAAGTTTTCTTCTTTCGGGCAAACCCAACTTTAATCGAAAAACAAGTAACCCCTATGTAAAAATGGGCCTACACGCCACTGTTATTAAGCATCTAGTTCTTTGTACCCAACACAGAGTCTGAAACCCGAGAGCTAGCTGAAGTGTGTGGTGTCATAGCATTACCAACCACCAAACGCCTGAGCACAAAATATCGCGCTCACGACTTATTTGAACTGCATGTGATGACCATTTAAATGTGCGAGAGATCACAATGGAACACTCTAAATTTGAGTCATTTGATAAAGTTCTATATTGTGATCAAAGAGCAAGGTATTGATAGCAGTGTTTCCATCGTTGCAAGGGTCAGTATCAATTTCTGTGCAAAATGACGATGTTACACTTATATACTCTTTTATAGTAGTTTTCATAAAATTGTACAATGGCAGAGTTGCCCAGTGTACACACCAAACAATCCCTCCTACTAAGATGATTCACGTGCTAACAAGAAATCTGCAATTTGAGTTATTGAAGGTCATTTCAGGTTCTGAGTCCGCTAAACCGACCTTGCATAAGCACTGTAGGTAAAGATGTATTCGTCCCCATAAGTTCATGATCCCTTGATACTTTCGTGGCTTTCTCCTTTGGTCTCTGATCAGATCTTGTGATGTAAGCTAGAAAAAAGTTTGTGAAAACGAGGCTGTTATACAACATAATGCTTTGTTCATCTGCACTGCGATAGCTTGGTTTGGACTTGTGTATAGTTGGTAATACGAAGACTTTGATGGCCTATCACGTTTAATATTCATATATTGCCGCTAATATCAACCGGTGAGTAAATTGATACTGTCTGTATTACATAGTTCAGCTATATTTATATTGATTTTTTCGGATTTGGTAATTTAGCAACCAGAATTTTCTTACTGTGGGCAACTTCAAACTCTGACTCTACCGTATGTTTTTGATTATGAAATGAAAGCTCTACATTGGACCTAATGCAGTACTTGCAGAGAGCCCTCAATATACCACAGCTCTATTCCAGAATCTTGTTGTCGTCGTAGGCTGAACCTTCTCTTTTTATTCAAGAAATTCGTTGTATCTGTAGGCTTCAATCAATGACTATACTTACACAATTCATGGATTCCATTATGAGTGAATTTTGTTTGAGTCACTTGGTTACTAGCTTGGACACTTCGACTTGAAATATAAAGTATTTTGATACTTACAACCTTGTTGTGAGTTGTGGAACTAGGTATTTTTTGATGCTTGGAGGAGATGCCTAGAACTCTGTAAACTACGGATACATGTTTTTTCAGCCTTGTTCAATGTCCATACCATAAATGTTTCGTAATGAACACTCTGTCAGAGTTGTTGTAAAACCCACTTTTTGAAACACGGCAGGTCAACATCTATGGAATTTTGTGCAGATTGTAGATAGCTTAGTCGACTGAAGTAATCATACGATAGAAGTCTTGTTCGTGATATGGCTGTAAAGCAAGTGACCGGACGTTAGAAGTCCATGACATCGCGTGTTTCTTTCAGTAGTATTGTCAGCATACGAGAGAAAATCCATACACATACACGATGATTACTGATTCAGTGCACGGATTTACAATTGTTAGCGGCTGTGGGTACGACAATTCGCTACATTGGTTCAACCTAGAACACGGAGGATCATTGGTAAGTCTGTTCTTGTAATTGAGTCGTACACAAAATATTTAGTGGGCTGTTGCATAGACATGAACAAACAGGTTAAGTGGATAAGACTATAACTTCAACGCTTCATTGCATTACAAGAAATATCCAGGTTCCAGTGGAATAAGGATGTAGTAGAAACTTCTTTTTAAATGTCAGTTTTTTTCTACTAGCTTATATATATATACATATATACATATGCATTTCATATTCAATTAGTTCTATGCTGTGTATTTCATGATAATAGTGGGTTTGCCCACTATGTATATACCGGGTATATGTTTGCGTGTGTATATCTATATGAATAACTTATGTCTATCATGAGCAGAATTGTGTCAATAACATACAGCTGAGCTTAATTGTAAGAGCTATATGGATAAATACAAACTGAGGATGGAATGTAATATATATACAGTAGGGTATGCATAGGGGAACCCTCACTTTAGCATGCATATGTAGCACTTTTTTGTAGCGGAACAGCCGAAGTTACTGCTTCACTCTGCAACTGCTGCAAAGTGTTCCGTCAGACAATATTAAATATTATTTGTTGATTATGCTCATTGCTACAGTACTTAGAAATAAAGGACCCCTCTATGGTGTCATATATATCCTATATACTTTGCATCATAAGGTAGCAATTGAACTTATACACCACACAGTATTTTGTAATTTCTGAGGGCTTGTGTTCTTCTTGTGAATGTGAATGTCTCTTAATTTGTTACTGACAAATACATGTTAAATTTAATCTTCAACTTTTGTTACTGAAATTGTTAAATTGCTATTTAACAGCACTGACAAGGGGGCTAGTCCTTCTAAGGCAATAAATATGTGCAAATGCATATGTCTAAGCATATGTGATATCCATTACTTTTTTGTCACCTCTACTTTAGTATGAACAAATGGTTTTGCAACTCATAAATGATAGGGTATTTCTGAAGTAAGAAAGATTTTAAAGATAGCATTCTCCTAGGATGATTTGCCAATGGATTGGTACATTTATGTGTCCTATCTAGGACAGTATTAAGTACACCTTGCTTTTTACAACTATTACCATGACTCAGATAGTGTAACTGACCAGTATATTGGCTGGCGTCTCATAATTTTTGTTCTTGATCCTGTGGCTCCATTTAGGAACTGAGTGGCAAGGCATGAGAGCCTAGTACGTGTGGATCTCCTTAGAAAATTGGGCAGCTGGGTGGTGGTCACTGTGACTTTGAAGACTGTTGAACTGATATCTTAGGAAACATGAAAGTAAGATTATCATGAGCTTACCTTTGATAAGGAGAGGGGAGGGTTGCTGCTGATTTAGAATGCTATAACATCTAAATTGGCTCATAGCTGCTCTTTGAAAATTAAGCAAATCTATGTTGGTATGATTGAAATTGCATTCCTCGATTGCCTGGCTGGAACATTAATGGAACATTTTTCATTTCTTCCTCCTATTTACTTGATGTCCATCAATCAATTTCATACTGATTACCAGTCCATTTTGATGGTGCATTAACTCAGCTATTTAGATTCAGTTGATGGTATGTCCTTGACAAGCCATTATCTCAATATGGAGAAAGTCTGAATGGCAATAAAAAGTTTTTTAATTCATTCAGACCACCAACTGCCCTTTTTATCCATCAGAATTGCACCACCATCTACTATTATGCAGCCTGATTAAGAACAGCCTTATTTTCTAACAGACACATCTCTAATAATTTCATGTGTGTATATAGTATTTTTGTCTCTTCTCTCCTCAATTTCTTTACACTTCTCATTTATCCAAGTGTCCTTTGCTTCATTACATTTTTTAGAATTTCTTTGTCCAGCATTTTATATTTCACTTCATTATTCATTGTTTCTCAACACTTTTCCATTAACGCAAGGATTTCAGATGTCATCCATTTCTTGTTCACGTTCTTCATGGCTTTGGAATAATTTCTGCTGTAGATACTTCAATGGAGTCTCCTAGTTTAGTTCATCTCTTTTCTGCTGCTGCTAAATTACCGAGAACTTCAAATTTGTTTTAAACAAACACAGATAATTTCCCCTTTAACTAATTGTCTGAATGTAACATATCAGTTTGATATATTGGGTTGATTTTAGTTTTCTTGCAGTTTATAAGTTTAATTATGATTTTACACAGAACTTGTTATGGTCTGTGGATGTGCTATCACCACTCGAACAGACAGATGACTGTTCGCCATAAGTCAAGTAAGTCAAGTGTTATGGTTACTGGAACAGTCAATGACAGAGAGGCATAGAATTAGCAGACAACATTGCATTCCTGAAGCCCATCATGTCCTGGCATACTCCAAGTGTATTTTATTCTATGATGATTTTCAAACCATGGGCTGGATATAATAAATGTCTTCTTCTTATACCATTCTCCTAATCTTCACCTCTTTAAGTAACAGATCTAAGGCCATGAGGCCCTACAACATTATCAATTTTCTTATTTTCTACATTGGCACTGAAATCACTTTCATTTGATTTAAGTTGTTTCATTGCTTTATCAATTTGATCATAGAATGCTTCTATTTCTGTTTCTTTGTGTGTAGATGTTAGTGCATAAGCCTAATTTAGCAACCATAGCTCTGTCAGAAAGGAAACAGCGGCCTTTTAAAGAGTATATTACCTTGTATCCATCCTGTATGATAGAACCTGCTTGTCTTGTCTTGTCTTGTCTTGTCTTGTCTTGCCTTGCCTTGCCATGCTTTGCCATCTGGTTTAACGTCAGTTGTTCCACCATTCAGCAGGTTCAATAAACCTCTGCAAGGTCTAGGATGTCTTTTTCCATTCTATTCATTCCCTCCACTAAAGTGAACAGTTTTCCTTTAATACATACACTTCAAATATTTGGTGTGGCAATTTGCTTGGGATGTGTTGTAAAATGTTTAAAATGCAAGCAGTTGCAGGATAAGGATTATGAGTGGTACCCTTGCTTGGCAGGTTGCCCTAGGCATGTGACTACAAGTGATCCTCTGTCTAGCCAGGGGCACTGTGATGTAGGCTGTGCCCCGGGGCAAATAATTTGGGGGAGGTACACCATTTTTATCGTGGAAAGGCCCTTTTCAAACAGATCTCAGTAGGTGCTGATCAAATTTAATCAGATCATTACCATACTACAAAATACAAAATTCACACAGTTTTTGCATAGTGGTTAAGTGTCAGACTGACACTGTGGGAGTTGTGAATTCAAACCAACCCTGAGCTTGCCTGCCACAATCCTGGAGGTACTGTGCCCTGTCATCTGCTCACGTGAAGTGGGAAACAAGAGGTGGAACACAGGGAGGGGGCTACATGCATGAATAGCAAATGTGAATAAATTGTCATCGGGGGAGGAAAAGTCACCCGTTTCTAGTAGTAGCTTCAGCCTTGAACAGGGTGAAAATAGTAATAATTAAAAAAAATCACTTTACAGCCTTTTTAATGCAAAGGCTTCAATAACATCACTGAAGTCAATTTTTTCGTAACATATCATTTTCTGTAGGCCTACCGGTACTTAAAATTGCTAAGTCAGTTAGTATCTCCTGCATCATTGTGCTGCACAGGAAATTCTTAATAAACTTCAGTTTGCCGAACGAGTGTTCTGCTGAGGCCACTGTTCCTGGTAGGGTACAGAAAATGCTTAATGCTACACAGATGTTCTCGTCTATTTCCTTCAAGTTTAATCTCGTAATTTGATTCAGAAGATCATGGGAGCTAATAGCTCCTTTTCCAAATTTGGATGCATATGTTGCCTTCAAGTGAAGCACTTCCTCTGTCATTTGCTCTTTGGAAACATTAGTGCTACATCTTTTGGCAAAGGCAGAGCAGGAAGAGGTGATTTGGTCTTCATTTAGTGTCTGGTATGTCCACAGAGAGCTGAAAAGGTGATATTGATATTTTTGGCAGCATTAAATCTAGTAGAAAGCTTTGCAACTACAGAATCTATAATTACATAGAATATATAATGTTTAAATACAGTTTCATCAGCATTCTCATCATCAGCATTTTAAGTCGCTGGATAGGCATCGACAAGCGTCTTTCACTTGCTTAATCTTGTGGATGGCAGACTTGGCTGGACTTGCATTGTTTCAGGAACCAACTTGATTCTCACAAAATGTTGGGCCATTTCTGCCAATGATTACCGAGGTCTTGAATGAGAGATTCCAAAGTGGCTACTTCAACATCAATTGTAGTCTGCCTGGCTTGAATGATTTGACTCCTGTAATCAATTTCCACCAGAACTTTGATCCATATTGCAGACATGAGAATGGCAATGAAAGAATATAGGTATTTGATTTCACCATGCACTTCAGTTTCAGTTTGAGGTGTAAGAGAAAAGATTTAACAGCCCATGGAGAGAAGATTTAACATTTTCTTGAAGAACACTCCACCTCTGTGGGCTGGATGAAATCACATTGTAAACTGTCTGCACCATACCAAAGACTAACTGCCTGTGTACAGCATGCAGCAGAATCTGTTCCACAGAGTTCCAAGGAATGGCAAGCGCAAGAGGAGTGCAGACACAATGGATTTTGAGACAGAATGTATTTCTGTGCTCCTCTGCATTTACCTGACATGTTTGTGGCATTATCATAACCTTGGCCCTGACAATCAACGATATCAATGTCAAACTTCTTTAGATTTTGTTAGAATCAAGTCTGAAAAATGTGTCCCTGTTTTCTTGCAGCAGTGGGGGTAAGTCAAGAACCACTCTGGTATTGCATATTCTTCTGTCTACTTCACAAGATATCTTATGATAAATGTGGTTTATTCAATGTGACTCGAATCAGGCATGGCATTGACCATGATTGAAAAATTCAGTATTGTCAATCTCATCCAGAATGCAACACCTCACATTTGCAGCACAAAGGCCAATAAATTCATGTTGTGATGATGCTGACAGGTAATGTTCTTGCAATCTTTCACTTTTCAGTTGGGAAAGCTGGACCTTTGTGGCATGCACCCTGATAAGTGGGTCACAGTATGAAAGAAGTTTGATCAAGGCCAGAAAGTTTCCATTACATACAGCACCAATTCTTTGTGTAGAACCATGGAAAAGTAACCCTCTTTCCCCTACAAAAGTCACAACATCAATTATTCTAGTCAGGAGACCTCTCCATTTCTCAACCATAGACAGTATTGCCCTTGCCACAAGCAAGTCAAGTCTCTCATTAACATTCAAACTCGGGATTTCACACCAGGCAAGGTAGCACTTTTTGTGAGCTCCACTTGTCTCATGTTGTGAAAGTCTGTCACAAACTTTTCTCCATTTCTTTGAAGTACCCCATCCATCTAAAGAGACTAGACTGGATTGTGATGTAAATTTTAATACTTGTGAAAACAATCTGCATGGTAAACAGAAAAGTGAGGATTTTGAAGGACTGAAAAAGAAGCCATTGTTTTCTTGCCAATTCACCATTTGGTTTCTAAAATACAACACAGATTTTGTAAATTTTTGGGTTGCAACATCATCAGGAAACTTTGTTGGGTGTGGCAAATGACCTTGAGAAATGGCAACTATCATTTCCTGGCTTGTTGGGGCTTCTCATACCTAATCAATGTCAAAACCAATACTGCATGGTATCTAAATTTCTACCTCTTGAATATCTGATTCCTGTTCCAGTTCTAAAGCAGCTGCTCCTAACACTGGCTCATCTGACACATCTTGCAGTTCTTGGTGTTCTTCTACTTCATCATTGGTTGATGTTGGTAAAGCACAATTTTGTTCTTCTATGCTCTTTTCTGTCTCATCACTTTTCCTCTCAACACCAACATCAAATAGAGTCTGTGCTCCACACTTTGCTTCTTCTGTCCTATGCTCTTTCTCTCATCCTTTTTTGAGCCCCAGACTTGTGTTGAAAGGATTACATCTTTCATAAACTATTTTTGACATTTTGATCAAACATGCAAATACCACTTTAAAGCTTTGAAACTGCAAATTTGTAGCTCACTTCTTAAAGGTTTGATGTATTCAAAAAGTTGTTAAAAATACAAAATCATCAATGTGGGTCTTATGTTTTATTTTAGCTGAAAGGATGCAGAGCAGAAGTGCACCATTAATGCACTAACAGAACGTATTCATTTTAGGTATTGATGACATATTAATCCAATAATTATGCACTTTCAAAATTTTTGTATTCCCACATGGTGTTTGAATCCCATAATTTGCTTCCTTGAATGTGTGTCTGTTTGATTGTAACATATCAACTGCCTTCTTCATGACAGAGTATTGGGGGGGGAAAGACCATATTGTGTGATGTTAAAGTCATTAATTCTTTGTTAAAACAAACTTTCTGATTCCCATGTATGTTCCAATTAAAGAAAAAAACTCCATTTTTAACTTTAAGC
The DNA here is from genome assembly GCA_010016065.2 of Carybdea cf. marsupialis auct. non (Linnaeus, 1758). Lineage (NCBI taxonomy): Eukaryota > Metazoa > Cnidaria > Cubozoa > Carybdeida > Carybdeidae > Carybdea > Carybdea cf. marsupialis auct. non (Linnaeus, 1758). The sequence continues at coordinate 11,640 of JAAAKL020013051.1, forward strand.
CCCAGGAGGGCCCAGGCTCCTGGACAGTGCCCTGGCTCCGCCTCTTGGCACCACTATGTTTAGGACAGTTACAGGGATAACCATAACTAGAGCAACTCCATTGCTTGCCACTTCAACCATCACCTGCCCTCACTATTTCATTTAACCATGATCAGGACCCTAAGTAGGTGCTATTGCTCCAGGCCAGAACCAACCTGGGAGCAGTTGTGATTAAGGGGTGTCTTTACTCTCCCCAAACTCCACATCTCCTTAAAGGAAGCCACTTCACTGGATGCAGTTTTATGTGATACCCAAGACATGTACAAATATGTATATAGATGTGTATATTTGTAGTGGAGTCAAGGTGGCCTGCAAATTTGAATTTATCACTAAGAAAAGACACAATTTTGTGCTCATGAACAGTTAAAATGAGAGGAATTGACTTAAGTTTCTTCACTGCTTGGTGTTCATTCTGGTTTGGTCATAAATACACCAAAAAGCAATAAAGAATGATATTCCAACAGGAAATCAACATAGTTTTTTATTTCTGACTTCCTCAGGATTAGGTATTACTCCTCAACACAAAGCTTGCAGTATGATATATTGGTTGATCTGTAAACTGTAGTACGGTACATTCCAACAATGGTATGCAATAGTTAAGCTACTGCTAAAAAAGTTGTGGACAGGCATACAACAATTCAAAGGCTGGTGTGTGATAATAATAGACTTAGGCATTGAAGGAAGCTGCCTTCGTTAGGAATACGAACAATTTCAATGTGGATCATGGTAGCAGTCCCATTGCTTCTGTACTTTACATAAGGATTCATTAATAGATTCTAGGGACCTTTCATGCCTTTCATCTTTCTGTACTATTATTTAGGAATTTGTTTCTTCTTTGTTTATTTTCTTGCACTATGATAAGTTGTTATTGTCAGTGCTTTTTTATACATATATACTGTGCATATATCTCCTTTAACTTAATGAGTTTTTGTATATTTTTATTTCTTTATAGTTTTTTATTTTTTAAAAATTTATTTAGATATTTTTCCATACCTCCCAT
>JAAAKL020013052.1:0-12677 GCA_010016065.2 Carybdea cf. marsupialis auct. non (Linnaeus, 1758)
CACTGAGCGAATTCTATTTTTCGTATTCGTGTTCGGACGTCGGATTCGTACACATGGAAACAGAACTATGATTATGATTATGACTATGATTATGACCATGAGAGCAAAATAACGGACGTCGGATACATGGAAACACCGCTATACACTGGTACATTCTCCGACTGTCACTTTATTGTCAGAGCACAAACCGCAAAAGAAATCCTATTGTTTTGATGCACATTACATGCATTGTAGCAAACACCCCTTTCTTCTCTGGTCAACCGCCCTTTCTTCAGCCACTCTTTCTTAACCAGTGAACGTCGACTATCAGCTTCACGGAAAATGGAAGTCAACTACTCAGCGCCATAGCTTTTTTTATATATGTCACGGGATCCTTACTTTTACGCATTTTATTGATCTGGTTTGCTTCACGTCCTGTTTACAGAGCATTGACACACATCATAGAGCTACTTGTTAACAAAAATGATGCGAATCTATTGGATATTTTGAACGAGTTGTCATCCCGCCATGGAAAGTGGGAATCTTTTTCCAAGTCAAGGTCTATCTTGCCCATCCATCTCACTCACCCCACAAAACCAGAAGGTTTGTCTAGAAAATGTTTTATTTATGTTTAATAACGTTTAATGCGAAAGTTTGCAAATCCGCCACAAGATATGCCTTTCCTTTTCCGAATCACTGTCACCGCTCATCTCTTAGAGAGTAATACACTAAGCCACTAAATGTGACACGTATTTTGAGGCCTCGCAATTTAGTGCTATCTTAGTTCTGAATGAGATACTGGACGTGACACTCCACTGATTATTATACGTCTCATGTGATGTGCACCATAGTATTTCAACGTGTATTGGCGTGTAAACGGTGTATTATTGTGTATATGCGCATTAGATTAGCTTAGGGTAATCTTTATTTTCAGTTTATGTTCGCTCAATGCTACACCCTCAGTAGTAATGGTTTACGGTTGTTCTCTTTTTTCTGTATGTGTAAATTGCACTCTGCATCTAAATTCACATTGCTTTATGTTTATCTTGCAAATTCATAGCTCACTGTATCCCAGGAATCATATGTCCTAAACCAACAGATAGGAAGCTCCTACTACATATCGACCCATTCGAAGAGCCGCCTGATGAATTACCAGGATGGGAAGGTATATTAATCTTTGTTGTTAGATCTAAGGTAGACGTTACATGTTACGTTTATAAATCAAGCAGCATATTCTCCAATTTCTACTCCGATTCGCTAGTGCTGACACAAGTAAGGTGCAGCGTGTCGTGCTACAACTACGATAAATAACTTACACTTTTCTGCGATTGTTTCTCTTGTTCCTGCTCCACCGTTGGGATACTCTTACATAAACTACAAACTGGCTACTATAGTAGTTTTACAACTGTAGTAAGTAAGATTTTCTTGCTATTGGTGTACATGGTGTGCGCAACTCGGTAGATTTTAGCAAAACGTGATGTTAGGAAAACGTTACTGCTACTACTTTGGTGCCGTATGGAGACAAGCCATGACAGAACAACACTTATTTATGATTACGTGTATACGTAGGTCTGCTCGAACTTCCGTCACAAAAATGAAAGTTGTAAGGTCTGCACATTCTTTACTATCATAAAGTCTACAAATTAGGTTCACGGTATCCTCTTGACATTAGACAAGAGTAAAGTGTTGAGTAACAACATATCAAGTCAATGTAGCTCCATGGCGACCTAAAAGGGACAAGACAGTCCAACAGGTTTTTATCCACTGGTACTTTGTTAAGATCGTTAATAAATTAAAAGAGACGTAGTAAATAACTAGACAGCTGATAAAAAGGCTACGCTACCATAGGTGCCTCTCTGTTATTATTGTAACAGCGCATCAGTAAAGACCAATTGGCCCTTTAAAAATTGGCTTCTATAGCAAAGAGAGAGAATGGGTCGCTTTTGAGGGTGTGTAGTTTAAAATCAAACATAAGGATGATTATGGAGTTATGGTACATTGATCGAGTACCCAGCATTTATATAAGGCCTTTTCTTTAGCAGGCACATTTCAAGGTTACCAACAACCATCTTTACCCCAACAACGGAGACCTGTAGTTACTCATAATGGATGACCCATCCCTTTGGGCGTATGGACACATACCATCCTCACACGATGCTTATCCTAGGGTTTTTTTCCATCATGTCCACTTATAGTGATATTACGACTTTATGACCGTACGATTGTATACGACATGTGAGCTTTACAGTTACATAGAACCATGACATAATGACATAATGATATGGCGACTTTATGACCTTAGGATTATAATTAAACGATCTTAAAATCTTACGGCCTTACCAAGTTTTTATCTTACGGCCTCCTGATTAGATGAACTTCAAATTGAATCCAACATGCGTTCTAAACTATTGAAGCACTACCTACTTTGACTGAAGTGTTCACTTGCAGGGTGAGCCACATCCTAAATATACACCTTCGCACATTGAAGCAGAACAGAGTAAATGTATCGGTTAAGGATATTATTACAGGACGGAGAATCAAAGCCATAGGCCTCATAACCTATGAATATGATTCAACGTCTCAAACTAGTCGCCCACGTTACTGCTAAATTACACCACTGGTCCCAAATCGACAACTGCTAGTGTTCCCGTCCCCCTGGATACTTAGACAATGGTGAAAGGAACACTTAAGATTACTCATGTTTATGTAAAGTATCTTCAAGGATATTAAACACTTGCCACTGCCATGACTGGCTTGTCATATTAAACCATACCGATTTTGGAATCGTTATAGTTACACGCATTGTTTATATATGTGTATAAATTTTTGAATTGTTACTTGCAATTATTCTGAAGCTCTTGGTGTTAAAATGAACTGATGGTAAAAAGTATAAATTTAATTCCCTCATTTGATTTTATGCACCCAAATAACGTTTAGTCGCGTCACACGCTCCCGTAGCTTCTACTAGAAATTCGTTAATCGCACGACTTGAGCTTTATAGTTGCACATTGCAGATCTGAGACTTCAAGAGACTTCAAGAGAGCGCATGTGTCATGTAATTTTGATCGGCTCCATACACTTCCTTCTTGAATGTTTCGAAAACATCAAGGAGGTGATATCGCCCACTCTAGGGACGACTACTCTACAAGAAGAAAAATGGATAGGACAGTGCAACCAGTACAGGTCTCAACTGTAGAGGTTTTCCTTTTGTTCCTATGAATGTGTTTCGGTGGTATCAGAGAGAACAGTAACGTGACATCACAATTTAATAAAAATCAAAATCAAATGTCTTTATTCCTATTTGTGCAGATAGTTTGCCCAAATTTGAAAACGATAAATTAACAAACATCGAGGTATGCCCATTCGACGTTTGAGTTACAAATAACAAGCTCTTGCAACTTGAATGAAGCTCAAACTTTAAGGATTTAGAGATTTTGTTGTTTCATTGAGATTTAAAAGGTCATTTTGCGCACGATCTTTTGATTACAGGGCTAGAAGGCTTTGTAATTTTAATCTTCTTTTATTGATATTAGTAAGTCTGATTTGGTTCTCGGCCCAGTTTTGCTCTAATGCAGATAAAGTATTGATTGACTTAAGTATTGATTGAATTCAGTATTGATTGACTTAAGTGTTGGTTGACCTACGTATTGATTGACGGTTCGATTCTTGTAACTGTCGGAAACATGTAGCTAAGCATAATGATCAGGAATGGACGTAAAAGTTTTAAATTTTCTTTCCTGTTCGTGTATTTCAGTAACATCAAAGTATGTAAATTAGAAAATTAGAGTCCGATGGATATGACGGCTAGTTTGGCTTGTCAATTTTCGTAAAACTGTAATGTAGACGTACGTATATAGAGAGAGAAAACACCAATTCTTATTATTTAAGGAATCCCAACAGTGGAGCAGGGACAATAGAAACAGTCGCAGCAAATTGCAGTTTGTTTCTCGTAGTTTCATGCTGAAGTAATCGTCAAGTGACGAGTCAACGTGAAAAAGGTAAATTACCATAGCTTCTGTAAGTTTCCAGTCCAACGAAAATCGTAAGACTAAAAGTAATTTCATCAATGGTGTCGATATTCACCATCTTCCTTACTTTTCAATAACAAAGTCTTTGTATTTATTAACATCAAAAGAAGGTGGAGTGGTGGAGAATTGTTGAACACGCTTGATCGTAAAATGAAAGCAGGCATAAATGTAATTTACAAGTCACCGAATGTATGCAATATTTTAAACTGCTGATAAAAATGACCTATTGAAAAAGTGTTCTAAACTCATAGCCGGCATAGCCTTTTCTTCAGAATAAAACAAGAACAAATAACACAACTTCGTAATTCTGTGTTAAGGTCTCGATTGTAAACGGTACTGTAATCGACGAAATTCCTTGCAGACTGAGGCAAGTAGTGGGATGAAATGGCAGTACTTATCACCTGCGACTCACGTGATCATAATTGGCCACAGAAGAAAGTTGGTTACTGCAAGGCAGGGTTGAATTTCTGTCTTTAAAGAACCTTGGGTGCGCATATTGACGTGGGGGATAAGTCGCTCACATTATTTTCTGCAAAATTACATATTTGAAGCCTTTGACAAAGTATAAGAAATATCTTGAGGTAGACATGAGCTGAGTTGACAACTTTCTCTTCATTTGTAGTGAAGAAAATTGCATCAGATAACAATGATTCCTTGCTAAGAGGATTAGAATCATTTTTTGCGGAGATGTTAGAAACTGAGGAGTTTCTAACCCTATTAGTATACTACGAGGGACCACTTGTAAAGGTACGGATTTGTGATTTTGTACATTCATCATGTCCATTATTATCATCATCCTCATCAACATAATCATCAATCATCATCATCATCATCGCATCATCAGTTCTCATCGCATTATCAATAATCATTTTCAATCGTCAATTATTTTCACCATGATTGGTAGCAGTAGCACCGTCATCGTTTAGGTAGAGAGCATGTGACACCCATCTCTCTTCGTTACGTAGTTTCTTCATAAAAGCTAAGCTGACCCCCTCCTCCCCCTGAGAAGGCTAGTTCGACTCCTTAACACATTGCTGGGCATACGTCAGTGTCAGGAGCAGTGTTCGCTGTAGCCTCTGATATACAAGTCTCACTCGTTTGTGGAGATCATCATTTAGGAGCTCTCTGTTCTATGTAAATGATTTAAGGTTGTTAATTGCCTCGTTTTCATTTAGGTTCGCAATGACACTGAGGACACTTATGTCATGACAGGTGGTATAGATAATGAAGACCTTAATGACAATACGGTGAAGAGGTGCACAACAGACCTAAGATGGATGATCGAGAATCTTTTGGAGACTGTCATTGGGGTGAGCTACATTCTTATTTGCTGTTATTGCTAATTCGGCAAGGATTCGTACACTAATAAACCAATGACAAGATTACTTCAGTGATCACGTGTAATAACAAAACTAGAACCTGTTGAGCCAAGCTTGCGATTTTCAACGCTAACCTCTATCACAGGTCCCAATTTAGGCTGGTTTCATTATCTCTGAACGGTGAATGGTGTCCATATTCACGAGTTCAGAGTTAACTGATGATTCTTATTTCTACAACTCTAGGAAAGATCATAACGGAAGACATCATTGATTCCTGTCTTCGAAGGCTCAGCTTGCAGCCATACAATTTCAGTTTGACCCATTCCCTTTGTCGCTCCGATGGTCATATGATCAGTCCTCTCTCACGAAACATCAGTTCACTTCTGTCTTTGTATTATTGTATGTAATTTGTCTACTTAACATGGCTTTTCTTGTTCCCCGCAGCCCAAGATAATATGTCTCAATACAACTGAACATTTGGTCCTTGATGATTCTTTTTTCTCCGACCGTCCACAAGAAATATTAATGGCTGTAGCCGTTCACACAAGGTTGGTATCATACGGTCACGTGCATAATAGCCACAAAATATGGGATGGGCAGAATGGGCACTTGATACGTTCGTTGTTTATAATTTTCTCTGCACTTTAGCGAAAAAAAAATCTTACAAACAAGGCTCGTAGTGTTCACCATTTACTTTATGACTTTATGACCATTTAACTCATTGCTAAGGCATCCGATATTCAATTTTATTACTGGATTTGTATAACTCACTACAATGCAGGTCTAATGCGAATGAGATTGCCCTTATTTGGTCAGGCACGACGATGCCAAAGCTCAAACAATATGCAAAGTCTTTGGAACTTTGAATATGTACTCGTAATGAAAACGAGTATAAATTTGAAGTTCCAGTCTTAAGAGTAGTTCCAGTGTTTGTATGACCTAAGATATTCTTAGCATAACTTCAAATATTGTAGTTTCCAGTGCCCTTTGGCCTTTATCTCTGTTCTGTGTCTGAACACCACGTAATATAGTCTCGTTAAGCTACTAAAAAAGAAGAAAAATCGACTGCAAGTTTCTTAGGGAATTTACTGATTTAATTGTTGCTTGATAGTTATTGCTAATCATGCGGTTCTATCTATGCAGGCTATCCCTCTTAGCGCAAGTCATAAACGTATGTCCATTTATATCTTAGCTGCCTCTTTCTTCTCTATTATCACGCTATGCTAATGCTCTGTGAAAAGACGTTTTCTTTGGAGGCAGACAGTTCGGAGGCGGACAGTTCGGAGGTGATGAAGCTGTGGAATCGCCCGCTTCCCACTAATTTTCTTCACAAAATAGAGAAGCAATCCATGAAATTATTATGCGAGAAGTGGCTAGTAAAACAAACAAATTTTGGCAAGAATGTTCTTTTGCTTATTCTATATGTATGGTAACTTGACGATTCATTATAGAACAGAGGACCACGCCCTTGTCTGGTGGATCGCAATTTAAATCTCCCAACCCAAATAATCTACGAAATGCCTTCCTCTGCGCGCCAACATAAAAAAGTTTGAGACTATATTTGTATTAATGCACAAATGATATTATTTTGGCGTATGTTGTTACCGGGTGTTCGTAATGGATCGAAGCATCGAGCTTGAATTGACTACTATCGACTGATTACTATTATTATTATTATGAGAGTACAAATCCTGTAACTGCTTATAATTCCATTTAATTGACTGCGAGAAAGGCGTATTGAATTTTATTGGAGGGTAGGGTTGATAGGTTTAAATAGTAGAATAGTCCTCTTCTCTGTTGGACTTTGCTCGCTACTTCTATGGGCTTTGTTATTGCAGTTAGTACGATAACAACCCTCTGCAGACCAGTTTAATGGATACTTCTGTTAGCTTTTTTTTAAAAAAATAGATCGTCCAAAGGAAAGACGAAACGTTACTTCAAAATTAGTTGGCTTGCACTACGTAGCTCATCACGTTATGATGATTTATTTATAATGTCTACCTATCTCATTCTGTGATAGTGACTGACTGTTTACTTTTCACTCTCCGTTTTCTTCAGTTCGAAAGAGAGTCGAAGATATCGAGAGGATCTGCATACAGTTTTACGAGAACGTGAAGGAGAGGGTGCAGTTTTTAGTAAAATGGTAAAACTTGCAGATAAACATTGCAGGTACTACGGCAATATGTTCTATGCATAATGGAAGGAAAACGGAGATATACTCTTTTAAGGTGGTGTATAGTAAAGCACATCTCTTGTATGATAGGCTTTTAAGATGAGATATACTCGTGCCAGGAATTATTGGGTAAGGACATATCTTAAGGTTTTATCTAGTAATTTCAAACTTATTAAAGATTTTCAGTGAATAATTAACATAAATCTTTGAGATTGATGTATAAATTTGTAAAAAGCAAAAGAACGACGCTCCTCGAAAAGAGCAAAGAAGTTCCGAAACCTCCTAGAAGTACACGTCCAGAAATCGGCTTACCGACCTCTCTTTTAAAAATTTAGAATTATCAATTAGGGCATCCTTTTATAATAGACAGAGTACATCCGATTTTACTGCTGGGGATATTAGAGGCGTTTATTTAAACCTTTAAACCCAAGAGGTTTTTATTCGAGGGGTAGTGTTGCGGCCATACAAATAACCTAGTAGGAGAGGGACCCACCCCAGTTTTCAAGGAGTAAATTTTCCAACTCTTTTGCAACTCTTTCAGAGTAGGGATTGGGATCTGTCTATGTAAAATTCGGGTTTCGTATGTTGAAGTACTCAGACTAGTTACTCGAACCTCCGTTGAAAATGTTATTTCTCTGTTTTCTCTGTTAACTTAATCGGCCGAGTCCGTATGATTTCTCTTCTGGGTTAATGAGAGTGTCGAACTCATCATGAGGGGTGGAGGGATTATTACGTAATTAAAAAATAGAGTCAACCCTGGAATTAGAAGAGTGATCAAGGTCATTCTCATGGAAAACTAGTCATAGCAAATCGTGCCTCTACTATATTCCACACATTTCGCAGAATATTGACGCACCCTCCCTTCTTTTATAAGACCCAAGGGGGGCGAAAACTTTATTTTGTCATAACTAAGTTATCATCTTGACTTTGTGTCGCATTCTTTTTTATGTTATAAAAGAATTGCGATGTTCAATGTATGTTTCTGTGAAGGACTATATATCATATTATATATACTCTATTTTATATTTACTATGTTACATTTTCAGTTTAGATTATACATATATATATATGTGTGTGTGTGTGTGTTTTAGTATATATAAATTAGTATGTATGTTAGGCTTACAGTATACGAGTTTCGCTACGTATGTGCAATGTCGTCGTCCCCTGCCGAATTGGCCACTCCAATTTTGCCAAGAATTAGCCTTCATCCTTATAATCGCGTAGGAATTGTTTCATTGTTAATAGCCGCGGTCATAGACAAGTTGATCTCACGTAGATCAAGGGTTCTCAAAATTGTCCACCACAGGCTCCATTGGTCTGATTAGCCCCCCCCCCCTCCCCCAAGAAAGCAGGCCCAACTCACTAAAGCCAAGTGCTCTGTTTTCTGTAAAATGTGCATTTGAGGAAGAAGCTTATTGCTTGTAACAACTCGTTTATCTTCTCGATTTTATACGCCATTTTATTGATGACCATAGCTTGTGGATGGATATGGGAAATGACAACATATTGGGTGAGAACAAACAGGCTATTACACTTGTGACATCGTGGTTTCCACGTCTTGCATAAAAAGGCTACTTATTTCGTTACTTCGTATATATAGGGGTCTGAGTCACCGCAACCCTTTTCACTTTTATAGGAGGGAGATAATACTGTAATTGACAAAATCTATCACATATTGCTGTTTCCTACTGTCTGGACTCATTCGAGCATGTGTTCTTATTTAACAGCTTGGAAAGTGCCTATTGGTTGTGCACTAGCATTACCGAACCTTGTCCTTGATGTAGCTCCCATCCTCGAATAAGCACCGTTAGATAAGCACCGTGTAAGACTTTTCATTTGCTTATCAGCCCTACCCTCCATACGTTGTCATGGAGAGAATCGATTAGCATATATTTAGTAACAATAATTGGGGGGGAATTAACCACCATCATTTGCGATGTCATCCCCAATTTCATCATATTATTGATCAGTTTATGAATACGAGAACAATGAAAATTTGAAAAAGAAATATAATTTAATTGGATCTTACATTAGCCTTGATTCTGATTTTAAATCTATCACTATTTTCCCACCTTGGAATGAGCTTCCCCGATGGTGCGTGCTCTCCAACTACTTCTTTTTCCTTTGTACATCCACATGTACGATGAGTTCATATAGACTTGCCGGCCATAGGTTATGCCGTTTCAAAGGTAGAGAGAACTGCCACCTTTCGACTGGAAGAGCTAGTCAAGTTGTGTTCTAAATACACATACTTCTGGCTGGACGACACAGCGCAGACATTTTTAAAAAATTAAGAATTTTGTGTTGTGTATCTCCGTAAGAGAATAAAGTAGATTTCCTTTGCCAGACATAATAATCAGTCATTACTTTCTTTTTGAAGGGGTTTTTGCTACCTTGAGTTTTAAACAGACCCGGGCTCATAATCGATTATTTACGGTAATACAACCAAAAAGCAACTAATCAGTCTGAATTTGTAAGATTGTAGCGTCGTCTAGGGGATAGATTTAGCGGTATTTTGTGCCTTCTTCCAGGGTTTTTAACGATTTTAAACTAGCTTTTATACTACTGGGTTGCTCAAGACGGTGGTTTAGTACCGTGTTTTTATCGTGTTTTAAGCAAATCTATAATGTTGTAGTAGAATTTAGCAGTTGCATTTCTATGTAAATGGTGCGAAAACAAGCAAGGGCGATCGAAGAATATATAAGATGCGAGTTCAGATCTGCTGCATGGACATTTTTACATGATCATATTCGCTTTTATCTAGCATTTTGACCGAGAACTCCTAAAGGACTCGGAGCTGTAACTATCATCGATGCTACTTGTTCAATAATTGAGATCTAAGAACTATAATTATCAAATGTCTGCAGTGAGCGTTCTTGCCTTCGATCACGCTTTGCCATACGAGTTAATCGTTTTCAGGAAAGGATATATCGATTTTCAACATGGCAAAGTGCGAAAAATTCGGACCTCTTGATTTCGGACATAGGGTTTCCAGACTTAAGTTGTGATTATTATGTGTACGTAAACATGTGTTATATGATACTGTCCTCGTATAGAGCAGACTTGTCAGTCCTTCAATGATATGCGGCTTATCTATGTTTATAGTCTGTATTTCTGACAATCTGTGACTGGATATATTGTTTTGAATAATTGATGATATTCTGAACTGTTAAATCAAAATTGACATATCTGCAAGACTTGATCTCGTTCATTATTCAGTGGTTTCTTTTGCATTTTCTTTTCTGGCTTACTCACTGGGTTCAAGTTCAACAAGCGGATATCACGATAGGAGGGAGGTACGACAGGAGTGAAAGAAATCTAATAACGGAAGGAAGATCTAGGTCGAAGCGAACGCACGAAAATGAATTTCAAATATCTAATGAATCTGCTACAGCCGTTGTATCAGGAAGATTTATTGAAGAAGTTTCCAGCAACGAGGAATTAAGAAAGAAATGATTTCCTCTGTCATGATCATCAGTAAAATTATGCCACTAGAACAAAATATTGGAGCCATCGTTCACTCTTTACCTGTCTGGGAGGAATAAGGGGACTAATATTTTATTGTGGTACTGTGTCCGTAGTAAAGAGCTTTGTACTATTGCATTATTGATTTGCTCAGCTTAATAACTTAGATTTACCATCACCAATTTGTTTGCGTTGTGTTGTTGTGGGTGGATGGAGACCTCGTTAGTGGGTTGTATTAAGGAGTGAAAAGAAATGTAACGAGATCTGAGAGGAAGGGTGCTTACACAAAGTAATGAGGTAAACCCTTTTCAAATGCTACCAGATTTGCCATAGCACCTATATCTAGTAGATAATTTGTTATCTCCTTTTCCATGTGTTGTTTATGTTTAACATGGTCTACTTTTTTTATTATAGTAAAAGGAGAGAGTGAAGGTACATCGGTGAAAGTGAAGAGGGTGTAAAAAGGAAAACGGAAGTACCGACTGTTGCATATATGTTGTGAAGTCACGAGAAATGTAGAGCGGTTGCACAAACAGGATTCGAACCCATGACCCACTAATTCGTGGCGTGCGCGGTATTAACTGGGCCGGTAGAACCCACTGACCTCTAAAAACACAGGATCTAGCATCTTCCGTCTCAAAGTGAAGTCCTTCGCTGGACGCCATTTCAGTCCCCATTAAACAAAGCTTGTCAACAATGTTACCAATGAGACCAATGCTCGTGACTACACTTTTTCGCTTTTGGAAACAATAGGTAGCTCGATCGACTCTTTTTTAGAGATCAGTGGTTAAGCCCCGCTGATATCATACTCTTTTTCTCAAAGACAATTTTTCATAAGCAGTTTAAAAGTAATGTTTGTCTTTCCTTACTCCCGTTGATTTTCTGACATTGCCTAGCCTTAATATGATATCGAAGAGTGATTAATTTTGTGCATTATAATGGGCACATGACAGAAGTGGAAGAATTGAAAGGAAAAATGACTACCATTCAATAATTTAGCCTCTAGTATTCAGTAACTAATCATACAGCATAATAAACTTTTTGTACTGCTATTGAAGGTTTGGATACGTTCAGTAGTGCAGAGAACTTAACATCGACTGTCTGGAGGCTTGATTTCTGAAGACTGAAGTATTGAGATTGATTATTATTCTTAAGATCTGAACTGCAAAGCAATCTCAATTACTACGATAAGTAAATTTAAAATTGTGATTCATTTACGAGGCAATTTAGATTCTTTGAAGGATCATTCCAATACAGGTGGGCTTATTTCATGTAACACCCGGGCTCTCCTTTACCCTGAGCATAGTTGCCTTAGTAAGGTCCTAGTATTCTTTACATGAAACTGAAATATTCTTTCTATTTTCCTTGTAAATAAAGTTTCTTGAATTACTAATTAAGTTTAGTATTTACGAGCCATCTACATCAGATGATAATGATAAACGATGAAGAACTTTCACTGTTACACGACAAACTTGCCGTATGTTGGGGCTTCTACAAGTAAATGTAGGGCTATTCTGATTTGAGCATGTGCGATCAACATGACATGATATCTTGACGATTTAGGGAGAGATAAGAAATGACATATAGACCCTTTGCACATGACGTCACGCACCATGTGCTATTTCCTCCTGGAGGGCAAGCTCGCTAGCCGCCAGAATGTTTTGACTGTGAAAGGTTAATGGTATCACGGTCATCAACTTGTGTCACAGTGCT
>JAAAKL020013053.1:0-12677 GCA_010016065.2 Carybdea cf. marsupialis auct. non (Linnaeus, 1758)
ACAGGCTTGCTCTCCTGAGAGCACATCTTTAGGCATACCACATTCATCAGACAATACACTCCGTCATACCATGACTATACAATAACGTCTACCTACACAATGCGAACATTCATTACAGTAAGGTGATGTCACAATGATCAACTTCCAACACAATTCCAAGATTTATAGGAATGTGTTGATAGATAGCAGTTACCTCTCTGAGCGCTGAATTGTTCAGTCCTGAGTAAGGCCTGAAAACAATGGTTTTGATACAAATAATAGAAATCAAGTGCCCCTACCATGAAACACCGATCCACTACTTGGCCAAATTTCCCCTAAATCTCCCCATTTCCAAGTAGTATCTTTTATTTTGTAAAAAAGTTTCCAGGAGTGAAAAACAAATTATATTTCCTGGCGGAATGATCCCCTCCCTCCCTGTAAAGAGCACCTCCGTATACGAAAATGGCTTCTCGGCATCTACATCGCCTTGAAAGCATCGTTGAAACATCACAACGTCTACCCATCATAAACTTTTTTGGACAAACGACTATGCTGAGAAGAGGAGAAAAGGCGTTAAACAAATAATTTCCAAACCTTCACTACGGGGTGCCTTTGGTTTTTCTTTCATTACTCTGGTATTTATGCAAATTAAAATAAACTAAAATACAATCAAGAGGGACGTGATAGTTTGTATAGTCAACTATAATATGGTCTTGAGGATATTCACAGGAAATATCAGATATTTTCATAATATTGACCAAAGACCATCAATTGTTGTATTTATAAGGAACTTCATTCCAGACTTTCTGGTTTAGGGAGTAGTTACGTCATTTCAAGCGAACATGTTTTCATAACTACGTGGGGTTCCAAAGAATCGATTTGGCAAGCACGATGTATCATGTACAACCTGGTCTGTACGCCATGTCTATTAACATGGTCATCTGTAACTATAGCATGTCTTGCGACCGTGCGAGCTGAGAAACGGAAGAAAAATAACCTTACAGAACTGCACCCTTGCTTGTTCACTATCAGAAGAAGTACTTTGGGGTTTTTTTTTACAAGAATAAGAATCCTCTCTAAGAACTCCCGGGGCTTAAAAGCCTTAAGATTCTGACGTCCAGCGAGTGCGAAGATCAGAGGAATCAGAGTCACCTCTGTGGATAGAAAATGTCCGGAAAGACTACTAGCCAAAGGTAGCTAACTAAAACATTACTCCCATATCAAATGTTGAGCTTGAATAGATACTAGAGAAATAGAAAAGTATGCCACCAAGAAAAATCAAATTTTCATGAGTCTTACACGAGTAAACTAGGTCACATGTTTTGGTTCAAACAACCTTATGCATTTTGTTACATTTGCCGGGAAAAACTAACGCTTCTGAAAAACATCGAAAATACAAATAATATTTAAAAAGGCAATCGGCTTGTGCAGGAGATGGTTTTCAACCCTAAAAATCAGATTCTTGGGGCACTATTCGCTATTGCATACAGCTTAGAAATGATGTATTTAGCAGTAATGTTAAATACTTAACGAGTAGAGCCAACTTGCAGCCTTACTTATTTCTATATAAACTGTATCGTATCGCGTACAAAGCTAAACTTGAAACAACGTTGGGCAAGTAATGTAAATTTTGTACCATGTAAAAGATTATTCTGACTTTCTGACGTGGTCTCTTGGCTCTCTTCGATGTAACCACTACCTTCAGGTCTCTACGCCTTTGTATCAACCATAATTGGTCTTCAAAGCAATCGTCCCAAACAGTAGCTGTCTTATCTGCAAGTAATCGCCAAACACATTCACTTTGGAGTTACAACGACCATTAATCATTAACTAATAACGTTTTTCAGGGCACAGACCCCATGAATATAAATCAATAAGGCTTAGAACATGCTGAGGTCCAACTTGGCACATACGAGGTTACAGATTATGCCTCAACCTGGGGCTTGTGACATTTGACACCAAAAATGTAAGGTGGAATATAGAGCAAGGCATGTATTCTTGTGACCTCTGCTCTGAAGATCACTTTATTCAGCAGCTGGGTCGAACCAATGTCCATGTACATAAATTTACAATGTCCTACTTGTTGATTGTTGACAGATGACATGCAATAGGCATTGATGCATATTGTCTTAAACAACTATTTTAATAGAAATTCTTTGAGGTAGAGAGTTAACAATATCTTTTAACACAAGTACCAAGTAAAGAAACATAGTTTGCTTAGTTTGACACTGGCCTGAGCAATACTGCTGGTATGATGAAGAAAACATTAACGTGAGTAGGACAGTGTTGCTTAACAAACAAAATAAGGGAATTTAAACCAATGACAAACTAATTAAGCTTTTTGTTCTACTGTAGATGTCATTGCATGTTGTAAACTGCTAACAAGTTGTTTTCGTGTTCTGTATATGGCAATGTGCGTAGTCATGTGACATTTAGGTCCAGGCTCCATACGCTAGTACAAGGGGGAGATCGGGGGATTGGTGGATGGATTAGACGAAGGGTTGAATGCCAACGGACAAACTCTTGTGAGTTTGAAATGTAAGGGAATGATATGTGATGACTAATAAGTGTAAATAGATTCTTATGTTTTCATGGACCACTGGCTGTCTTCATTGATAGTGCTCAGACCCAGATTAACAACAAAGTGGCGCCCAATGTGGAACGCATCGTTGTTGTTAGCCTGACTGTCTTCATTGATAGTACTCTGACCCAGGGTAACAACAAATACTTGCACTATGCCCCAATACCTTCTTGCATATAGAAATGGAAAGCAAACGACGGGGCCCCACCACAATGTAAAAATCAAGGGATTCAATTAACATTAAAACTTCAATCGAGGTAGTTGAAAATTGAAGATCCGATTGTACCCGTTGGCACTTCGTAACTGTGTAGCTTTTTGAAACTCCGTAAAAACAAAAAGGTCTCCCATAGCCATCTCACCGAATGAAACACATGATCTGGCACTTTGAAGCCACCCAGGGTAATGTACGATATTTTTTTATCGTGGGTCAGCAACCGTACGTCTACCTTGGCCTTGTTTAGTACTGATAATGAAGTGACAGCCTGAACAAAGCTGTGAAATATGAAATATCCATTTATCTGAAATCCTGGGCCGGAATAATGGCAGGTACTGTATGAAGATTTATCACATCAATCAGCGAACAACGTTATATCTAGGGTTAGGGTTTACTCTGATGGTATATGTGGCATGATCTCTCAGTAAAATTTCATGCGAGACCTTGTTGTGACATCACTATTTGCTTACTGCAGAAGCCAAGTACTCCTTGGCTAGCCACACTTAGACAGCAGAGTGTCAGCCCGTGGTTAACATTCTATCATGCATACCCTACGGTCGATATGACCATCCAGCGATGACGAGATGTGCTTAAAATAGCAGGTCGAGTGTACTAACATCATTACACCCACAAGTGACGTCGAGGAAGATTCTCCGCGAAAGGATCTCGTCTTACAAAATTTCCTACTGTGCGATTTGCTTTCGAATCTTAAGAGGGGGCGCAATTAGGTTCCTACCCAGGCAATAATTGAAATATCGTGTCGTCATTATCTATTCCCAATCGATTCCCTTGGCAATGAATCGTAACTTGAACAATGTCTCTAATCTTTTGAAATTCAATTCTTTTGTTCGCAAGATAAAACCCAAAACGTAGGATGCACAAACGCTCTAGAGAGGAACACCAGGTTTGACGTAATTTCGTACCTAGTATTTTCATGAACCTATTGAGACAGATTCCACGATAGTAAGGGCTTTGATTGGCCTACATATTCACAAGGAAATGTGTTACACCAGCAACCAAACTCGCTTAGTCAAAAAGAATACTCTGTCAAGGCTGTGTTTCTCCAAAGGCAAGGTCCCTGTCACATATGCCCAACCTTGGGTTAACTTCTATTTTGATTCACTGTTCAAAACGAATGTATCAATGAAGGCTCATGTTCCAACGAACAGTAAAGTCAGTCAAGAGAAAGATTTTCGTTTAACAACAACATCTTGCTAATGGCGTAGTCCTAGGTTAACGCAGGGCACTTGAATCTGTTTTTACGTAACGAGCCGGCCACGATTGAAAGGACCTTGCGTTTGCAGTGAAAATGGTTAAAAGGGAAGTATCTAACCATCGCCAGGAAATGGTGAACCAACAAAACGAATCAACTTTTTGCACTGCCAATCAAATACAGAAGGTACCCTGAAGATGAACTATATACATCCAATAACGGGCATCACTAACTAAAGGTGGCCAAACACTAGGGTCGTTTATGTCGATGCCCCTGTTCTTGGGTGCGACCCAGTCAAGATCTACGCTCATGTCAACATGAAGCAGTGTCTTGAAATATCAGTGTTACTTACCGCAATTGGAATAATATGGCTTGGTGCATACTCCACTGGAAATCCGCGTTGAATCAGCTTGTTGCGGAGCTTGCGTACTGCAGCTTGGTGGTTTGTTCGTAAGGAACGGCCATCGTCGCTCTTTAGGAGTTCAATTGATGTTAAGGCGGCAGCAACTTTGTCGGGCGGTGGCGCGGTTGTAAAGATGAAACCCGAACCATAGCTATCAAAGACAAGAAGTGAGAAAAATTAAGTATAATAAGTCTGTCAGAAGTTTGTCTGTCAACGTTAATAACAAGGGCTAAACCAGACTTAATGGCTGAATGTTTTACGTTCCTAGCATCTAAGCTTGCGTTAAGGTACATTATCCATCTACATACTGTCGCTACGAATAGTACCGTTGTAGAGCTGTTCTTATCTACCCCATGCAGCCTTCGAATACTACCCATTCAACATGAGATGTTTAATAATGCTCTGTAATAGCAAAAAATGCTACCAATGGGTCCAAATGTCACGGTGATCAGATTTTATCAGTCCTTATCTGTCTTAAATATTTAACACTGAACACCATCTGCGATATTTGTTACGCAATACTATATATAAATATATATAGGAAAATAAACTACCTATATGTATACCCTTTGTGTTCGTTAAGGCAAACTTATTGGCTCACCTTCTAATGGTATCAACCAGGGACGCACTCCCAGCGATGTATCCGCCAATGACACCAACGGCCTTACCCAGCGTTCCTGTAACGATGTCAATCTTATCAAGGACGCCATCACGTTCACCAATACCTGCACCGCGATCGCCGTATAAACCAACGGCGTGTACCTACGGTATCAAATATGAAATCATTACAACTTGCACGGCTACAGGAAAACATGGAAATGAAAGGGAAGAAGACTCAAATAGGAAGTCAGTAGTAGCCAACAAATGAGCACAGAAAAAGACGAGATAAAGAAATAAACCAAAACATTGCTATGGGATAATCCATAAAAAGATGACTGCTAACATACTCTTCAAGGCGTAAATGCTGATGAGTAACGCAAGAAAAGTCGAACCCAGTCTGCCCCTTGCAAAAGACATTGTCATGCCTGCAGCTTGGTATGAATAAATACAATGTACTCAAAGTAGTACCCAGGCCTTTCTAGAGTGCACAGCGCATCAACACTGACGCCACTGTTAGTTATAACGTAATATAGAACCCCACTTCTATAGATACAGTAAAGATCTTCATACCTCGTCAACGAAAGTCAATGCTCCATACTTGTGGGCAACGTCGCATAACTTCTCTGTTGGGCACACTGCTCCCGTCATCGAGTGCACTGTTTCAAATGCAACTATTTTGGGTACACTGGGGTCTAACTGCTTCAACAGCTCCTCGAGATGATCAGGGTTATTATGCTTAAAGACCATCTTTTTGGCTCTGCTTGTTCGTATTCCTTGAAAACAAGAAATGGAACTTTGTTATAGTAGAAGAAACAAACAGGTGTCGAACATAACAACACATAATCAAAGACATACAAGAAGGTGTTTATTCATTCAGTTACTAGTCTTGATCAATGTAAGCCTTATACATATATTAGGGAAGGTTTAATGGTTTACAAGCGATTTCACATTCAAAAGGCGTTGCTTGTTAGGAGATGATCGACACTGAGACGAGTATCTGTAACTGCTGTCCAACCGAACCCTCTTAGTTATGGTGTTTAAGGGTTCCATTCATAGGGGGACATACAAATGACAACAAATGAACACTGCATTACCAGGCGGACCCAAGCACACCTAAAATGTGGTGAAAAGTAGGTGGCTGTTCCAATTATTCCAACCATGTAAAGTTACCTTTGAAGTAGTACCTAGCTCACCTTTATGAGATGTGGGGAATTTTAGACATGCAAGTAGGTTCAAAATTACACTCGGGAAGGTTGTGGTCAAAGTTTATTCAGTTAAATGAATTCACAGCCTTGGAAAAGGTCCATACTACTTTAATCTGGGTCAAGTCGTGTAATAAATCAGGTGGAGGAGCCAGTAGCCATAACAACAAAACTTACCATGAATCATAGAAGCATGATTTCCTTCGTCTGATAGGATGACACAACCAGGCAATTGTGTTCCCAAAGTGAAAAGGGTCGTATCATTGGCCACATAACAAGATGAAAATAAAAGGCCTGCTTCTTTCTGATGCCAGTCAGCCAGGGAGCGCTCTAGCATATTGTGATAAAGACTTGTACCAGAAATATTCCTTGTTCCACCTGCACCAACTCCGTGATTGTTAATGACAGTCCTGCAAGAACAGGAGGCAATATTTGATAACCATCAAAACCAAATTATATTTGCATTTTAACTGTGTTAAGTAATGTTTCCTTTCAATAAAACTTAAGTCTTCGGAAAATTCCCATATTCTCCTTAAAATTTAAAGAAAGGGATCTAGGGGAGGTCAGGGACCCCTTCCATTTACAGAAACACACAGGAAATGGCCTCAGAAATCCTTTTACTTAAAAATTTGGCTCATGCCAATTACAATCCCACTCTATCTGGGTGAAGACTACTAACAGACTCATAATAATCATTGGTATTCAGTATCTGCAATGGTATTGGTATAGCATTCTAAAACCCAAGCATGATCTGACTGTGGTGATCAAGTTCACAGATGCATAAGTCCTCAGCATTACACCCATTACCCTTAATGCCTCAAAGACAAAAGCAAATGCAAGTGATGTATATGCAAGGGTCAGTCTATCAACTCCTATTTAAGGAAACTTTAAATAAATGCCTTCTTAAGTAGAAAGAATCATGTGGCAAATGCAAAAACTAACATGCCTGCCTACAGGGGATTGTATAACACCACAGCTAATACATACTCCTAAAGTAAAGACCATCTTTACATACCTTGCAGCCTCAACAACCAAAGGATTCCGACTCATACCCAGATAATCATTACTACACCACACTGTGACCTTCTTTGGTTCATCAGACCAGGTGTAATCCTCTGCCATAGGAAAATTCTTTGCCAGGCGGTTCACTTTCTTGAATTCTCTATAGGTGTGATCATCAAGCTTCTTCTGAATCATACCACTGAAGAAATTGCCATAATCAAAGTGACCAAGGACATTACTGTGTGTTTGCCTTCCAATTCCTACATGACAAAAAAAACACATTTGTATTATGTAGCAAAACACTATCTACAAACAAAATCTATTAAAAGTTCACTAGGAGTCAAGATCATAAAATAACATCAATAGATGGATTTATATTGCTAAATGCTTTTAGCCAGAAACTGGTCACAGCAATTGTCTGGAGTGTATCCTCCAATGTTATGAAAAGGATTCCCTGTAGCCTACAAAGTCAAATGCCACCTCTGCAGTTCAGCACCATGACAAAAACAGGAACAGGGATTGAGAACATGAAGGGATGACATGATAAAAAATGAATCTGGGAGTTAGGGTTAAGTATCTGTATCTGTTGCACAAAAAGAATACTTAAGCCAGGCACTTACCAAGGTCTGTAAATTTGCTTGACAAATTTTCTTGCTTCTGCTGACTACTACCTTGCTTGTTTAATAGAACTGTATCTGACACATTGCTGAGTGCTTTCACCACAAGCTGCCCAGATTTAAAAGGACACTGACCTACAAAAACAATTAACAATAGAATAATTCAATAGTTGAACATGACTTATATGAGAAAAGCAGAAATTATGACTGATGAGGGCAGACAGGGGAGACATCTGTTCATTTCACAATGCAGATGTGCATTAAACCAACCAATCAAACCAACTTATTATCAGAAAGATTACACAATCAGATTTTTCAGTTGCACACATTGTCTCTTTTAGCATATATCTACATGTTCCTTCACTGCCTGTTACCGGTACACAAAAGTTAGATCCTATCTGTCAAGCTTGTAGTCTTAAGGCGTTAGGTTAAAAATATAAAATCCATACCAACTACTATGTATGGTACTACTATGGTATGGTACTACGCCTACTAAAATTTTAAAAAAAGTACAAAAAATTAAGTACCTTATTGAAGTCTAGAATAATCTGTATCCCAAATAAAATATATAGCATACCACATATTTACAAAGGGAAAAGTGTGTAGAGGAAATATATATCATCAAAATTATAATAGGAAAAACTATAGATACTCATATGGATTCATAAGATAGTTTGATTAGCCTGCAAATCCATGCTAGCACTGTATAGACATGTGAATCTGAACACAATAGGGGGAGGGTTGTGAAGATGAAAATTAAAATCATAGTAACTGATGTATTTAACTGTAAAACAAGGTTAAAAGTTAAAACAAGTATAATAACCCCAAGTGGGTCTGTCTGCCATATGAAGCATAATAAGATAATCTTATGTCAAGTTATACCAAAGCTACTTAACGTACCTTCAGCCTTTTGTTTTGACACTTGTTCTGCCGGGGGCGTCTTTTGAGAAGCAGCCACTGACCCTTGGGCTTTCTCTGCACCACCATGAGTTACAACAAAGGGGCATTCTGCAAAACAAAGGTTGATTAACTATCAAATCTAGCACTATATCACTGTCATCAATATAGACACCATACCAATAGAATGAAAGAAGCAGCAGCCTACAACTTCTCGGAGGGGGGGCGGGGGCTACCATATCTGATACATACACATCTATTTGATAACACCTTAATAATCTGCATATGTAGCCAATGAAGTTTCACAAATATTAGCAACCAATTCGATTTCTTTTTGATACTGACTGTTAGCACTTATCAAATATCAGACAAATCTGTGCTAAAAATCCATATGTGAGAAGCCTTTATTCAATTCTTTACCCCTCTCACATACACACGAATAAATTTGCATCATAGTGTGGGGTCAGTGACAAAGACAGACCTTACCCCAACCGCAAGACCTCTCAAAAACGGCAGTTTTATAATCAGTATCGACCAGACTCTACTCACCTTTTTGGCTGCTTGCTTCACCGGTTGTCTTCTCCGCTGAAACGAAAAACGTTTACAGTAAGACATCTGCTTGGTCGAGTGCAAACTAAGCGGGATTGAAAACAATGGTATCACTAAATTGGACATGAGGTATTCGTCTGCAAACTCACTTTACGAGTCATTCTTAAAGGCATGAACGAATATGGGAAACCATTGAGAATAGGGGTATCTTGATTTTATTGAAGTATGTTTTCCTAACTGAAAATAAAGAAACTGAATTCGTTTTAGTAGGTCTTAGTTTAGTGACCATTTGCTTAAAGCCGTTGCCAGTTATGCTAGAGCGGTCGTCATAATTTTGTTACTTTAATTTAAGGCTTGCTTGCTCTCAACATGAAGACAAATGCGATAAAGATTAATAGGAAACGAGTTTCAAGTTTGAAACATCGAACGGAACGGCTAGGTGATGATCCTTGGTTACACCGACTTGCACTGCCAGTTTAATAGAGAGAACTCTTTTGGTTAGTCTCCCCCTTTCGTTCTATGCTTACATGTAGGGGTGGCCAAATAACCCACTTGAAAATAAACAAAACTTTGAGAGTGATTTGTATGTATGTAGAAGGGGGCAGTGCCAGTAGGTTCTTTGACCAGGTAGTTTCACTGAGGCCTTCTATCACATGCACGAAAAATATGCTTGCACTTTTTGCACTGAACCTCGTCTCTCTAAAATCTGAAAATCTGCACAAGACGATGACTGAAAGCCTAGGTATTACGTCACTGAAATCAGAAACCATGACCTTCACTTTCACGCAAAAGTGGTAAATAACAGCTCAACAGTAAGCCAAAAGCCCCACTGCAAAAACGTGCGACCATTGCAAACATATATTAACACACTACAGAAAGCACTGACAAGATGCAACACTTCGTAAGCGTTTCTATTAGTACTAAAAGCTAAAGATCCCCTAGACTATCGTTAAGAAGTGAGAACTCAACTGGAACTGTGATCACAGCTAAATGGTTTTGAATGGCTAAATTACAACAATTACGGTACAGGAATGTGTGCTTCGATGCTAGTAACTCCCCTTAATACTATGCTACTCATCTTAGTACCAATGCTTAACGAAAATATATTATGCAAGAAGTAAAACAACGTTATGGTGATGTTCTTCGATCTTGAATCTTCTTTCAGGGTTATGCAACAAAAATGGCCGTTCAACGATCCGTTCGCTCAATGGGAAATAAAATTCGGACATCTCCATTTATGTCTCTGTACTTCTTCGATTCTACATTCGATAACTGATAAACAGATCCCTCGAGTGTTTCAGATTGTCGAAATAACATGATACACACTGATCCAGTAGAAAAGGTATTCAAGTACTGTCCACTATAATCATGAAAGAAACATACAACTTCAGCAATACTGCTATAAGCCGGTGGCCATGTACAAAGACACGTGAAACCTAAAACAAAAATCGTATACAGCAGTACACTGATCAATAACAAAAATAACTAAATCAGTAGCTAATCCAGACAATATAGCGAGGAAAAATCAAACATACCCCTGTTGACTGGGGGCGTTGCAAACTTGGCAGTCATAACTTGAGTCATCACTGGACATTTCTCTACGTATCCAAGGACTGACGGGCCAGATTTTTTGATGAAGTCCACTGGGACTTTCTTCAGGAATGGACATCTCTTAGCAAGTTCCATGCTGAGGACACTTCTTGGTGTTAACTAGGACTTGTTTCGTTGCTCGCTGTGGCAAGACTTCCTAACTGATGGTGCTAGCTGCTGTTGTTATAGGCTTTTTTGACAGACGGGAGTCGGTAGCAAATAACGTCTCGAAGTCGCTCTTAATTGTAGAAGACAAAAGCAGGAACAATATCATGGTGTCTTGAAGAATAATGGCAGTTTCGCTGTGTCATCTCAGACGCCGAGAGGAACAATCGGAGGCATTCCTATGGGCACAATTCAGTTCACTGCAGCCACAAACAAGTATTAAAATTTTCCAAGACTCATTAACACTGGTATCTAAGATTGAAAGGCAGATGCATCAGATGTTGAAAGGCTAATCCAGCTGATTAAGATTGATGCCCAGCAATCATCTTGCAGACAAAAAGGATTATGACGTACCTCGTAGCACTTTCTGCCACTCTCAAATTTTGCCCCACCTTCCAACATTCCTCTTGCCTCCATCGATCATCCAGCCAGCCGTCTACAAGTCATTCGTTTCTATTAATTATTTGTCATCATGATCAGATGATTGTCCTTCAACACAGATATCCATCTATCTATCTATCAAAGAACCAACTTACCATCTATTCACCAATTCTTAACTCACCGGCGATCGTATATGATACTAGCCCATATCTATGGAACGATCGAAGGGATATCTATTGCAACCCTGCTCCTCGTTGCGAAAACCTCCGGATGAAATAGTCACAGAATAATTTTGTTTAAAGCGTAATGGAGATAAACTCGTCGAAAGTGTTCACTGTATTTCAATTGCTTAAAAAACATTAGCTTCCCAACATTTAAGGAAGATGATAGAAGATGCAAACAAAGAAATAGGTTAGTTAATCGTTATTTGCGAGGCTTTTCAAAAATTCTTCAGGTTGCAAATGTTATGCTCTTACATTTCCAATCGTACATCCCCGTTTAAATGTCTCTCAAATATTGTAAATTAAGAACCAAGACCCTTACAATACTGGCACCGACAGCATACAGTGAATACAGTGTATGTGTTGTGACTTATGAACGTTTACGAAGCAAGCTGTGAAAACCTCATAGTATGTATGTTGATGTACTCGAGATTATCGAGCAATCTTACAGTAGAAAAAGCAAAGTTTCCTTTCATTATAAAACATGCAACACAGATCTTTAGGAACAAGATATTTGATGTCTATCGCTCTTCAACATAAGAACTAACTATGAATGACTTACGTTAACATAGTGAGAAATATTGTTATGTTCTATTAGAGACAGCTATTGCATTTGAAGTGCAGGTTATCCATTTGAAATAGATAAGCTGCATGCGAAGAGAGTAAAGGCAAGAGGGGAAAAAGAAGTGAATGCTCTGGACAAGGTAACTCGGGGAAAAATAATCTCAACAGCGACAACGCCGTGAAGGCAAGAAAACTCGAAGAAGAGGCAGAGGAGAACTCAAAGCTATCGGTTTTCGGGCAGAAATACGTTGAAGAGATGTATTGACCAGAAAATGTAGGTTTTCTGTAGCCTACACACTGGTCATGAATTTAGTGCCATCTTTCCCTACTAAAACGTCAAGGAATGGCAGGTAGTTGATTCACCTTGCGTGTAACGGAAACACGCAAGGTGAATCTCATCAAAACCTTGGTTCAACGTGCACTCATGATTTGTTCAGAGGAGAAATTACAGGCAGAAATCGATTCATTAAGGCAGATCTTTCTATCTAACGGCTATCCC
>JAAAKL020013054.1:0-12677 GCA_010016065.2 Carybdea cf. marsupialis auct. non (Linnaeus, 1758)
TACTACTACTACTACTGTTACTACTACTACTACTACTACTACTACTACTACTACTACTACTGTTACTACTACTACTACTATTACTACGATGACAACGACTGCTACTACTACAACCACCACTAATACTACTACTGATTCCACTACAACTACTAATGGTACTACCAGTAGCAGTTACTTATCTAGTGCCAATGTTGCAGGTACATGTTCTCTGTAACTTCTCTCATGTTGTCTTGCCTTGTTCTTCTTCTTTCTTCCATGTAGCTCTTTCCTCACTCTTTCACTTCCTGTCTTTTTGCCTTCTCCATTGTTTTGTTTTTTTCCACATTCTGTGTTTTTTTATTCTTGATGTCCTCTGCTTATGCTACTTTGCCTTTGGCCTCTTCCTTGTCCTCTTTAAGTCATTGTTACCATCATCCTTATCTGCATGTTTTTCCACTTCCAGTCTCTTTTCATTCTTATCTTGTTTGTAAACAATTGTAATCTGGTATTTTAAGGGCCAGTTTTGCAAGCTGCTAACACCGAGTTACTTAATGCTTAGTTTATATCAGAGGTGATAACATGTACTTCTTTGTATGTGATACAAGAGATACGGGCAAAAAGCACTGGAAAAAGGTGTCTGGACAAAGGAAAGTGGCACTTGAAAATAGGCTTGGAAAAAAAGACATGGGTAAATCCAAGCATAAGAAAGCTGATTGGTTTTTTTTCGTGCACCTTATGGTTTACTTTCAATTTTCAGCAATATTCATTGCTCACAAGAAGATCCTGCTAACAAAATCTTAAAGCTGTATTTTTCCATTCAATATAATATTTGCACTCAGTTATTAAAGTTTTTACTCCAACCAACCCATTGATTGTAGACATTTTAACAATATTTATGTACCGGTAATCAAAATTTGTGCTCTTCTTGGTATGCCCCCAATTGATACATAAAGTACCTTCCGGAAAGTTCCAATAGTACCCTTCCAGTTACTAAGAGGTTCCTTACCATGTGGTGAACTGTGTCTTTCCCACCGAGATGACTTCAAAATGCTCTTTTAGTCCAATTCCTTTCTTTTCAGTACCTTACTTGTACATGTATTCATATCTTTTAGTATTTTTTGTCTTTCACCAGATCATGCATTTTCCTAGTCTTCTTAATTGGTTCATGAGCTGAACTCTTTTTATTCCCAAAATTAAAACAGCTATTCCTCTTAACCTTTCTTCTTGTGTTACCAAATTCCTGTATTTATTGATTATATTTATATCTAGTATCGTAATTATGTAAGTGTATGTCTTACATTATGGCATGTCTCAGTTCCCTTCTTTCACCAAAAGCTATGTCAACATTTTAAATGCATTCATTCCTATTGTTAGTTCCTTGTCAGGTCAGTGGCTGGATGATACATTGGATGGGGAAGCCACTTATTTATACCCAGATGGATCAGTGATGGGTATGTCAAGAATTGTCTTTGGTAGTAGTTAATATAGTTGTCAACTCCCTCCAGCCCCATTTGGTCCTTGGCATTTGGGAGGTCACTCTTCCTTCCCCAACATCCCAATGAAATTTGCTCTGCTTCTCTAGTTGTGTATCAGAAGTTGATAAATATGATCAAATCCCTTTCAAAATCTTTGCATTTTTTTGAAGCAGGATGGCATTGGCAAGACTTTTATTTCTTAACTTCAGCAAAATTAATAAATGTTTGTTTTTCGAACAATCCATCCATCTATTCATATTTGATAGTCAGTCTTTTCCCATCTGTCATTGGGTTACCGACTTTCGACCAATCTTTGCTTTCCATCTTGTTCTTTCCTTTGCACCTTCTTTCTTTTGCCCAATCTTTGCAGCATCCTTTTCTATCTTGTCTCTCCATCTCATTTCAAACAATGATTATCCAATTTTGCCCAGATATGAGGAGTCTATTTTTTCCAAATCTCTGTTTCCTTGAAGTGTAAGGGACACTGTGCCCTCTAGTCCAGAACACTTGTTGCCTTATCTGCAGTCAAATTTTAAGCTTACTACATTTTCAATGATATGACACATTATTTGTATAAAATCAGAAATAAATATGATGTCCTTTTGCATAAATCCTATAACACTGTTACCAAGAAACATGTGTCAACTGATCCTGGAAGTTGATCATCCTCATGAAGATGTTCCCCCATTTGAATACTGATTCAGGAGCCTCCCTCTATATGCATACTAATTATATATCTACATTGGTTACATTTCAGTTGCAATATATAGAGATGGTGATCTTAATGGTCAAAGCATTGAATATGGTATGTTGATGTGATTTCAGTAATCCTATCAAGTGCTTGTAAATTGATGTTACTAATTGTTTTTTATTTTAATAGTGTCTGTATCCTATTTGTATGAAAGCAAATATTATCCAGCAAATATGTATTCAATAAAAAAAGGGATCACTGTATTCTGATGGCAATGACTAAATAGTAGCCAGGCTGAATTGTATGGAAGAATTCCAACCAACTAGCAGATTTGGTAATGACGCTGTCTTTGATTGGTTGTTTTTACCCCAGTCACATAACTGATTAAACCAGATGATGACTGCTGTATATATGTGATGCTAAAACATTTATGGAATATCTGATTATTCTAGAAGGTAAGTAAAAGTACACTATTTTACATTTAAGAGAGTGTTATTTAATGTCAGATTGCAATTATGATGCAAATATCTGTATAATTATGTTTACAACTAAACATTGTAGGCTATAGTTGTAAATGCTGGCATACACAGTACAAAAACATATGTAGTCCAGAACAGGCTTTGACAATTGTGGATGAAGTGGCATATATGGGTGTGTACGTGCCTGACCACAGAGGCATACGCAGTGTACAGCTGTAAGAAATGGTTTCAATTCGTGATCACACTCAAGTTTATCATGATAAGTGTTCACGCTAATACTATGCTCAGCTGAACATTTTATCACTAACAAGAAATAATCACTTGCATGTGGCTGTTAGATGAGTGAAAATTGATGAAGTCACCAATTGACTTGGTGCCATGTGGTTAGGTTAGAAGTTTTTCATCAATGAACAATGTTTGCAGTTTTTATTGAGGCATGATGTTTGACATTTTCGTCATTGTGCTGTTTAATGGAACTTTCTTGGCATATGTTTCTGGCTTTGGGCTGTCAAAGAAAGTAAAAGCACAAGATTTGAGAAGGCATACATGGAAATGTGCGCATCTCCATGAATTGACGTACACAGGTACCATCTGGATGTACAAACATATGCTGTGTACCCAATTTGTCGAAGCCTGCCAGATGCTGCAATGCCTGTGAAGATTTAAGGTAAAGAGATATCAGCTGTAGTAACATAATGGTAAGAAATAAGTATTTCAACACTACCCTTCACAATTATGGGGGGGGGGGGGGGGTAACTTCAAGTAAGCTGCTGACTTGCATTAAAAGTTACTCAGCCTCCTTCGTTGCACTCTCATCAGTCTGGTTCCTTACAAAGAACAATATTACTGAAAGAACAAGCCTATTTATTATAGCCAACAACAGCAGAAAGGATCGAACTAAGAATTATACTAAACATGATTGGACAATAAATAAACAAGATCAATAACAGTGTGCCAATCTAAAACAATCCCAAAGGAAATGCAAATGCCTTCTGGCGACAAAGTATCGATCTAGCTTTTGCTATCACTTTGAAGCAATCAGTCATATACACCAAGGAACATTCCTGGTTGGACAGTAAATGTGTACCAGTCGCTCAGTCACAATTGATTTGACCCGTTTTGCATTTTTGCCCCAGAAGCCCCCTATTTTGTGCATTTTGATGTAGAGGTAGTAAGACATGCAAGACTGAGCATGATATTTGTTGTGAGTGGTTGCCATTTCTGGTAATGGTGCCTAAACTTTGATGATTTTGCATAGAGCAGAGTAGAAAGAATGCGTTGCTTTTCGTCAAGTTTTGAAATCAGTCACTAACTAAAATTTTGTTAGAGAATGCAGCATTTCTATCTTGACATCTGAAAAGCTATTCGTTGTATTGTTGGCAACGTGTACGTGCAACCTGTGTGATACATGGTAATGAAGACTGTCGTGTTCTGTAAAGATTAATTGGTTTTCATTGCTTAGTATGTGTATGCAAACTATGCATAATTTTAAGGCAGCTATTCTTTGTGAGCAGAATCTGGCCTGCAACTGTCTAATGCACATTATGGACATTGTCACGTGATACCCATGTGAAGGATACGAACTATCCATTAAGGTTTATGATATGGACCGAATGGCTGCGTAGAAAAATTGATTTATTCATCATTTAACATGTTGAAGAATAGGTCTCCATTGGGTGTATCGGTTTGATTAATTTATTTCATAATTTTTTTGTCCTAGATCCAACTGGTAAAATCACATTTAGAGGAAATTATGTCAATGGTATTAGACATGGCATATGTCATTTTTGGGATGAGGTAGCTCTCTATTATTTTACATACCTTACAATTTACTGTGTTCCGACAGAAAATACTTTTTGTATCATCAGAGTTACCATAAATAACGAAGAAGATCGTTAAATAACAAACAGGCAGTCAATGCAGATCAAGAGGAAGAGGAGTAACGTGGTAGTGTTCAGACTCATTACAGATCACTGTGGTCGCAGCATTTTGGATTTTCTATAATTTGCCAAACTGTGAATTAGGTGATCCGAACATTAAACTGTTACAATAGTCGATTCTACTTGTCTAGCCTTTCGTGATTAAAGTTTCTACTATGACTCGTTTACAGATGATGGAATTTTTGGCCGTCGTTAGAGTTGAATCGAACTGTACGCCAAGATCCTTTACATCATCATCATCATCATCATCATCATCATCAGTCAGTTGGCTCGTAAATGAGCTGCTGTGGCCTTTATGGTTAGTCTCCACACTTTACGGTCTTCTGCAACCCTGCCTGCTTCACCGATGTTCTTCCCCGTCCACTGTTCAATATCATTGTGCCAATTTCTCGGTGGTCTTCCTCTGGCTCGTCTTCCTTCCATCTTCCCTTGTATGATGTCTTCTCAAGGCTATTATGTCAAGACACATGTCCAAAATGCTGCATCTTTCTGGTGATCATCTGTCGTTTCAGCATCATATCAGTATAGAGTTTTTGGAGAACCCACTCATTCGTTCGTCGCTCAGTCCAAGAAACTCGCATCCTTTACAGATGATTTAAATACAATTTTGCATTCGATTTGATACTCAATGATCTATGCTTACTTTATAATCATAAGTTTGTCACTGCGGTTACCTCACAGAGCATGCAGTGAAGACCTTCAAATTTATATTGATAAATCCTTAACAATTTGGCAAGCACACAGTCTACGAAAGGATAGGACAACTAAATAGCTTGTAAAAATCTTCATTTTCGAAAGGGGTGCAATAGTAAACTAGGCCTATAATGCCATGAAAGTTTCTTCGGTTAAAACGAACTTGATGTAACCCAGAACTGTTATAAAACAGCGCTGTTTCTCGGTCACAGGCGACATTGGCAATTAAACCGTACAAGAACCCTACGTAATATCAGCAATCTAACTTCCTAGCGGCGGAAAGGACTCTAAAACTACGCGGATGACGAAACTGAAGTATGGCGATAGAGCGACTCGAGCGAAAGCTGTCAAAGAGTATACTTTGAACTCTTAATCTATTGGATTATTTACAGTGTAATTCCCGAAAGAATTACGGATCACACGTAGCGAACAGTGTCTACAGTGCACTGATTAATTACTAAAAATGCACAATATTTAATACAAACTATACGGAACTATACAAAAATGCAAACTAATCAGCGTTTAGAATAACAGGAAAATTAATCATACGGCAAAGTAGTTAACATGGTAATATTACTTACTCATAATCTTATGATTGCACAAACGTAACATGGGAACGAGGCTTTTACGTAAAAACACCATAGAAACGTGATAGTACCAAGGTGAATCACAGTCTACGCGGAAAATAAGTAACATGCGAAACTAGAATAATAATGAACCTACGAAATGAATGAACAATACAACGGCAAGTATCAAAGAAGAAGAAAAACGTATTAATGAAAAGTCACATGTCTTCACAGAAGAACAAGAATTGACAGCTTACGAAGCCTCGTTTATATGCAGTAAGATCAAAACATTGCTGCCGTCGCAGTCGGACGCAGGGACGTGCTTGATCTGCTGGGTTGTGGCCATGACCTTGCAAACAGTCAGCTCTTGCCTGAAAGTAAACACTCCAAAATCTTTGACTTCGTAGTAGGGCGGGCTAATTACATTTTACTTTTTTCAAAAGACAGATTGGTTTTCCGTAGAAGAAAAGGCTTTTATAGAGTTGTTTATGCGTGGGTCACTATTTCGAATCCCGTTGGTGACATACTTTTCTATTTCGCTAGTATCTATTCAAACCTATTTATTTAAAATTGAAAATACATTTATCAGTTACAGTTTTGCAGTACATTGACAGAATGCTTGTATTACAATACTTGTAACTGTGTTGTTGAGTAGATGAATGAGATTTTTCCAGTGATTTCGTACCCTCTGCGGGCGATACTGTGGCTGCATATGATCAAAGTAGCCTTCCCAAAGCCATTTCGGATATTCCGATGTTTCGTTAACGGAGAGTTTTGAGCATATGTCAGGCACATCGGCTTGTCCGTGTTCTACTGCCCTTAACAATGACAACTTGGTTGATTTGCAGTGCTCTTGCCCACCATCTGGAATTGGAGTTTGATTGCGGCAGATTACTCAACCAATGGGCAAATCGATATTCGGGCGGCAGGTTAACTACTTATTTATTTCCGCATCCGGAGGCTGTTTGCCACTCACAACGTATTTTCAATTATAAGGGAGTTCCGTCTCTGGACGAGAAGAAAAGGTCTGCTGTCTCCTTCCCTTCTATTTTCTTTGCTTGTTTTTTCGCCTTCGTAGTTCCGCGGTCATTTAGTCGGTTGTGTCAGCAGGAGAGGAACATTTACTGGTTCAAATTTAACGTATATTTATCCAGATGGGGAGACCGCACTTATAGGACAATTTAAGGTGACGCTAGATGCTTTTTATTTTTTAATGTTTTGAAATATCCATGTTACTTGAACATATTGATCCGTTTACATGCAGTCATGGACTATCTCCACCGTATTCACACATTCAACTTCCTTTTGTTGCCTGCGACTTCAGGAGCATCTCAATATGCAGGTTCATCAGTCACAAATGATTGCTCATTTTAACTCATATGTTTCTGCAGTTGGTGCTTAAACCGGAGTATATGGGTGGGGTTGCCTTTGTTTATACGAAGGCACAGTAATTTTTTGGAATGCAGCATACATGTCCGAACTAAGTTGGCCTCGAACTGTTTCTTGTCCAATAAAGGGAGATGTGGCCACTTGAAAGTTTCAAAAAGTTCTTGATTATTTTCATAATGTTTTAACCGTTATCTTATTGAATCATAGTACGTTATTTCCTTCCTCTCTTAAAAATCAAATCTTTAAAACATTATAGCGTCCCCTGGAAGACTAAGCCGTATTTGTTTTATTATATGTATAATTTTATGATAGTAGTGAAGCACCGTGGAGTAGACTTTGATTTTAGTGCACAGTTTTTCCGTTTACTTAGCAGCTAAATGTTGTCATTAATTCCTCTTTCAGACTTGTTTGCTTGCTGCCATTTAGGTGATATTAAAGTGTTTCAAGTCCTTTTGAAATTTTGGTGCAGTTTTTTTTGGTCATCTATTTTTTGCCCTCCTGGTAGTGCACACAGATTTGCCGTCTGTGGTATTCACACCCCTAGTATTTTGAGAACCTGACTTGGGAATCTTTCTTTGCTCTTCACCACAACAGTTGTGTAGCATTTGCTAATGTATACTGTTTGATATACCACGTGCAACATCTGTTTGTATTACTTCAAATATATGGTTAAACTCACTACATTTAGTACTTTCAAAGGGATGCCTGACAAATACTGACTCGATCAGCTTATTCAATGAGTCAGTCAGTCAATTAGTTTGTTGGACTCGGTCGTTGGCAAGAGACATATTACATATTTTCGTTCAAGAAGAATAAGGTTTCAGTTTACTAGTCAGTAAGTGGGTTGGATACACTGTAGGTTTAGTATCTAAGAGTTTACTGAAAGAGCGCCTTGCAGCTCGTAAGACAACGTGTTCTCGCACCCAATTGCTCTTACATTTAATATCATATCTACGGAGCTTTTGCCCTTTACCTATAGCAGTCATAGGGATGCTGTACTTGTAGCATTTATCAACTGCTTCAAATTGTTTTCCTCGATAGCGTCAGGATGATATAACTATTTCACTTCAACGGTGTCTATTTGAATTTAATATTTTCATAAAAACGTACTGAAAATAGCATTACCGATGTTCTACCTTGCCGAGGCACCTTTGTCACGCCAGCTTTCAGTTAACAAATTCTATTTGCATCTCTATTTCTGTTTCTAGTTCTAGTGCTAGTTCTAGTTCTAGTTCTAGTTCTAGTTCTAGTTCAAGTTCAAGTTCAAGTTCTATTTCAAGTTCTAGTTCTAGTTCTAGTTCTAGTTCAACTTCTAGTTCTAGTTAAAGTTCTAGTTCTAGTTCCATTTCCCTTTCCATTTCTATTTCTATTTATTTCTATCACTATCTCTATTTCTATTTCTATTTCTATTTATTTCTATCACTATCTCTATTTCTATTTCTGTTTCTACCTCTGTTATCCAGGATGGAGAAATGATTGAAGCTATGTCTGCAACGTTAGAACCTGGGCAAAATGGGGAAGACACATTTTCATATACAAAGCCACGTAAGTGATTCATAATGAAAGGGAGGTGGAGGGTGGCCTTCAGTTACTGTATCCTTTGTTTGTCTCTGATGATCGAGCTCACAACAGCCTATTTGCCGTTTTCTTTTCTTCTCTTTTCCTGTATTCCTTATCTTTCATTTTTACCATTTTAATATGTTGTTTTTCTTTCCTTCAGTTCTCCATGTTTCCACTCTTTCTTTTCTCTTTCTTTCCATTCATTCTTTTATTCTATATTTTCTTCTTCTTCCCCTTGTCTTTCTATTTCTTTGTTCCCTTCTCGTTTCATTTTTATAGACACATAAAATTGCGTACCATTTGGTACTTGAATTTTAGTCCATTCTATCAAAAACAGACTTTTATTTCAATTTTGTATTTATTATCGATAAGATTTGTTGAACATCTTTTGTTAGAAATGTTAATCACTCTACCCCTTCTGAAGAGCATTATAAAGGAGGTAGCTCAAATCATAGTCAATATTCCATATAAGGGAGGCAATGGAAAGGGGAATAATGAGACGTGAGAACGGTTAATATAATGGTCAATTTCCTCAAGTCAACAAGTTTGCAATATTGTTTATTATCATTTTTTGTTATGTTGGAGCTGTTCTCATTATTTGTAATTGTTTTTTTTATTAAGGTTAATTGACATTCGATTGAAACCAAAGAGGATACTGGCTTCACAGTAGATTTGTTCCGGTAAGGTTGAAAAAACCACGGCCTTGTTGTTTTAACTTTCAGTAGCTATTTATAACAATCTGGCAATTCAAATAATCTACAATAGTGCTTCTGGTTTTCTATTTTAGTCATAAAATATCAAAGAGATGTCTCAACCAAAGAATGTATTTCGCGATACCCTCTTTTGCCCGATATGTATGAACAGAAAAGGTCAGTGAAACATTTTTTCGTCACTTTGTGCCGCCGCTTCCTGAGTAGAAGAATTAACGATATGTTGTTTTATAACGTTTCATTGAAAGCATTTGTAAGAATACCTCTTTTCTAACGTCGCGATACGCAGTATTTGCCATGTCACTTTCACTGATGGCTCGGCAACTGATAGTAAGGAGACTCTGCTCTCAACGATCCTGCAAATTTTGACTGCGCTCGCCGTACCCTCTGACTGTGTCTTCTGTGGATAAGTTCAGCAGTAGCTGTCTTTGGAAAATTTCAAGGAGTGCGTTTGTCATTGTTCATATGGATGTAGCATAGCAGACACAAGCAACCCGATACGTTACAAAAGATGACTAAATTTCAAGAGCTACGATAATAGAAACAGTGTTTCGAAAGTGCATTCTAGTATCAATACAGTGCAACGTAGTTTGCCGCGTAGTAAAAGTATATAGGTAGTATCGACAAAGTTAGAAGCAGATCTTTCTATGTGGATACATTGCATAGGTGTGTATGATATGAGATCCCATAGACGTTAGATCAGATTTGAATAGTTATTTCAATGTATCGTGTTTCATGTGTTCCAGGTGTGCGACATGTGACTCTTGCATTTCAACATGTGGTTGATACTCTCTCGTGAAAGCGTGTGCTTTTGTTAACGTTTTCAATTCCGCAATGTAAGATCCGCTTTACGTCTTTGTCAGTATATATCGAAACAGCTAGAAATTATCATTAATATGTATATATATACAACTTAAAAAAACAGACCTAAAACCATTGCAAGGTACTATATATATACAAATAAAAACAAAAACCCTGAGAAACCTGTTGTTTTTATTTATGTGTGGATATATATGTATAAAGTGACAGCACATGAAGATAATTTTATGACGATTATTATTTCCATTCAAAGGGTATACGTCACTAGCTCAGAAATCAGTGGAGCTGGGGAGGGTCTCTTTGCAAAGATCCACGCCTCAGAAGGGGTACGTATGTCGTTAGATTATCGTCGTTTTAAAATAAAGGCACCAAACCCTGTCGAAAACCGACACTTACAGTAAACTTAATATATGTTGCACACGTGATGATGATACTGATGCAATACAACTTTTATCTAAATAGGATTGCTCTTACGAGAAATTAAACGTCTCTGTAAGGCTGCGTTCACACACACACGCAGTGCGCGGACGTGGAACTGACAGGCACGCACGAAACGGATTCTACCACAGGAAGCCTTCTTAATCTTCACGTTGAAGGCATTTTGAGGCGTACAGACACACCAGCGGAGCGTATGAAATACAGCGTGCTCTGTGTTTCCTCTTCTGTGCCCTTCAGATTGTAAGCAAGCCTTATTCAGACCAAACTAGTTAAACGTAGCAGAGTGATAGAATTGGGCATTCCTGGGACAATTTGACTGAAAGTGGGAAACGTCTAAATTGCAATAACTTAATGTTTGGGTTTATTATACTCACCCTCCAAGACTTTGATAGCTGTTTCAAAAGAGTTAAACTCTGCAATAAGTTCATAAATAGATGAACCGACAAAGTTCACAAGAGTAGCTAGTTTGTTTGGAACTGGAATTTGGGGGAGACTTTCCAAGAAGAAATTGAATGTCCTCTTCCAGTGGCGCCAGGTCTTCAAAGCATCTAGAGAACTTGGACCCTTGCTGAAGACGGCTGGCCTGAGGTGATATACCACCGTCGTAAGAGGTTGTTTGTATTGTTCTGCATAGTGTCATTGAGTAAGTCAAGGAAATAAATACTATCAAATCTTTTCTGAACCTTTAATCCTGTAAGACACGCTTGGACAGCTTAGCTGTATGTTTGTTCCGCATCCACGAGTGCTTCATCTTCAGCATCTCTCACAGCTAATAGCCTCCACACGGACCCTTTTCAGGGAACTAAGAAAAAAGGGCCAATGTGAACGCTACTCTAACATTTGTGGGTGCCTATTCCCCACACATCTGTATGCGCTTGTGTACTACGTTTGCAGTGTGATGGCAGCCTAAGTGTTAGGAATGGAAAGCCTTCACCATTAAATCTGAAGAGTAGCTTTGAATACCTAATAAATGCCACAGACCAAAGTTATGGAATTGTTGTGGAACCCCAGCCACTTAACAAACCAAGAAAAATAGTGCCACAACAAACGACAACCAGATAATTAAAGAACGTTAAAAGAGTGCTCAAGGATGTAATCCCATTTTACAATTTATTTGTACATTTGTTTGAGAAACAGTGTTGCTTGCCATGAAGTATTCAACAGAATAGTAATATCGGATTGTGAAATCTGAAGGTAAGATTAAACAGTGGGACACGTCTCGATGCACTCTCATCAGTCTGGTTCCAAGCAATGAAGGATAGGTGAGATAATAAGCCCTAGTTTTACGATAGATAGATAACAAAGAAGAGGATCGAACTAAAAACAGGTCGATCTGTGTTTGGACAATGAAAAGGAGCACCAAACTGAAACAAACTCAAAGGAAACACAAGTTCGCTCCGGCTACACAGTCGAAGATTCTATGTTTTTGTATGCACACCCTCTAGAACCTTTAAGTGGAAGGCCGATCAGCACCTTGCTAGTATTTTAAAGCAATCTGTCGTATTAACCGAGCAGCACTCAGGGTTGTCTAGTAAGAATTTGCCGACAGCTGGGTCAGGCATGGTTTGGCCTTTGTTTGAAAGTGGCACATTACAAATAGACGTCTTAATCACAACTGTCATTCGTGCACGGAATCAGACTAATGAGGGTGCATCGAAACGCTTCTATTATTATCACTCATATTTCCGCTTTTAAGCTTATCTTCACACTTGTACCAAACATCCGTTCGGATTGTGGGATTCTATAATCTGATTTTAATGTTATGTCTGCAAACCGTTTTTTGTAATAATTTCATTTGGTACCTGGAAGAAGGATAACCGCAGAAGGTAGGACATAGTCCGTATAAATGGTTCTCAGTGGAAAGAAAAAAACTCTGTATAGAAAATTGAGGAAGCATTATTGTACTTTCTAATCGGCAGGAACTGATGTCCTTTTACA
>JAAAKL020013055.1:0-12676 GCA_010016065.2 Carybdea cf. marsupialis auct. non (Linnaeus, 1758)
CAATGATGGCGACAATGGTGGTGACAATGTTGTTGACAATGGTGGTAACAGTGGTGGAGACAATGGTGTTGACAATAGTAGAGACAATGGTGGTGACAATGGTGGCGAAAATAGTGGAGACAATGGTGGTGACAATGGTGGCGAAAATAGTGGAGACAATGGTGGTTACAAAGAGGGTACCAATGGTGGCGACGGTGGTGGCATTGCGTAAGTAACTTTTACAGGAAAATATCCTCTTGTAATTCTCTCGTCATGTCCTTTAGAACACTATCTTGCATCCTTGAAGACAGTTATGATTGATGATTATTGATATATGATTAATATTTTATTAAAATATAAAGGAACACTTTTATAGCTTGATGTCCTACGCTAGAAAAGTATCACTCACCTTGACTTCCGTCATTCAAAATATCCAGATAGAATTCAAACTGAGTTGGTGAAAATGAAGGTACTTCAATGCCAGTGTACGTTGTTCCTTCCATATATCCTTTATGTTGTAAATGAGATACTGTTAAAAGAATATATCATTTAGCAAAACATCTACATAGGGGCCGTTAACATAGTACACGCGCACAATTGTAAAATGATCTTGCCCGCCCTAGTACGCCGGTGTACACTTTTGATTCACCCTTCTGCCTTCGTACTTACTTTATACTGTACAATCCCTCTCTCCCGCATAACCGTTTCGTATGGATTTTGGTTTTTCTATTGCATCACAGATTATATGACATTGCTATTACACATGAAACATTTCATCTTTGGAATTTTAGATCTTAAACGATTCGTTATCCCCAGAGTTTTCTACTAAACACGATAAGCACGGGAGTTGATTGACGAACAATTACACCTTGTTGTGAATAATAAATTGATGCCGTTCGATTCCTTAACATTAAACATAAGTAAAAAATTATATCTTGATTCGTTTAAACAAGTAGATATTGTGAGTGCTATAAAAGAGAATTCTCCTCAGATTGGTAAACAGTTTAAACATGGAAAACAAAATTTTTATTGCGATAATATTGAAGTACGCACGTGCATGTTTCCAGATACTCCTCTCCTTGTAAGCAAACGTATCCTTCTAGCCAAATACTCTCCCTCCTCTTGTGCGTACGTACTATCGAATAACCCCGTGTACAGATATGTAACAGCGCATTTATATTTATACACGTAAATAATTGCACCGATACAATGTTTATGCCAACATTCTGCATACAGAGTCGATGGCTAAATTGTATCCCCCAAAGAGTCACGATTGGAATTTCTCGAGGGGATGGTTTAATTGTATCCCCCCCCAAAAAGTCGCACTTGGTGTCACCATTTATTTATCTATATACAGAACTCAAGAATAATGAAGAGCTTGAGGCGCAGTCCCGGATCGAACCCAGGATCTTCCACACGGAAACGAGGACTTTACCACTGCACTAAATAGTGAGATATTAAATTCGGCAATCTGGGTAGTCAATCCCGAATTCTCACCACCACCAGCAACCTTATTTTTTGTTTCACTGTTAGCTTCATCAGTGCCATTTTATGTATATAAGTACTCAGGCAGACACAAGCAGTCATGAACTACACAGTATAGAACTCAATAAACATGAAGTGCTTACGGAGCTATATGCACATGTATTATTCTATTATTTCTGTGTTATTATTTATCTAATCATGGAAGTCATGATACATGATTTCGCATTAATTTAGTATATAAAGGTATTCTGCACGAAATGGAAGGGGCAATCGATCACATGAGATTTTAGGAGAGGGTACTTAAGGTAAATAGTGTCTTTCTCTATGTTTCTATCCTAACCACAAGCACACTCTTAACAAATATCCATCGCAATTTAGAACAAGCATTTTAGCAATATCGTAGCATCTGAACAAAATAAACAAGCCCAAGAATGCATTTTAAAAAATCAACATCCTAGCATTTGAAGTATTTCCACATACCTGCTTGATGCATGGTGCGTTTGGTTGAGTGCGCTAATTCCAAAGGTTTCAAACCCCTGAATTCTTGGTAAGCCTCTTCTAGATACTCGCCCTTTTCAGAGAAAATGATTATGATAGATTGATTTTGTCTTTCTGTAAGTAGAAATGAACATTGAAAGTTGCTTTTAACCCCGTCTTATTGGGAATTGCCGTAGGAAAGGGGACTGCCCCTACTATTGATCATGAAAACGAGGTTACGCGTATGCTATTATTTGGGTTTTTGAAAGCTGCTGTTAAGGAATGCATTTAATCGTAAGAAATAGTACGCTAATTGTTTTGCAGTTGTTCAAAGGCGTATAGAACAAGGGGGAATTCCTGTGTCTTCAGTTTGTTAGTGATAGTGTCCTGGAGTTTGGGAAAATTTGGAAGAAGTGCATATTAAAATTTTTGGGCGCACTGCCTCCTATTTCCCTATCTTTAAAAAGTATAAAAAGTTGCAAATTACGAATTCTTGGCAGGCTCTTAAGAGAATATCTTATCAGCTTATATTCTCTGGTCTCGTTGAGTTTTTGACCAAAATCATTTACCCAATTGGTGATTTGACACATAATCTGGTAACGACGGTGAAATGCAGGCAGGGATAGCTACATTGACTCTCCGTGTTCAAGGGGATTTGGTATTCACCGATCGATCTTTGCAAAAAGGTAGCTGTATTCAAACCTTCAATTAAAGCATTTGTCACATTTGACATCCAGCCATGCTAATTCCGTCCTAAAAGTACCAACTATTAAGGGAATTACCTTGTGTTTGCTATGACAACTGTATATTTTGATGTCATGTGAGCTGTACACCGAGGTTGCATTGAGTAAAACCCTTGCAGACACGATAATCCCCCTTTTAGTACTGTTAGCAAAAACCTGCATTCATCATATCCTACCAAGTTATGTATCATCAGAAGGAAATTTCTTGCTAATTTCCTCGTATAAAAGAGGTTGGTTTCAAAAATCATTAGAATTCACGTTACTCTACTTCTTATAATGCCATAATTGAATCAAAAATGATTCCAAGTTGAATTTCACTACTGATACTTTAGAAAAGGGGAACAAAACAAGATTCTTTCGTGTTTTTTTAAAAAAACCCAACCCCTTCACTCAATATAAAGACAGGGTTGCAACTTCAAGGTATTGAGTTGCTTTGAAGTAAGTAGAAATAGAAAGTAAACAAAAAATAGATGTAATTCAAGACAAAAAAGAAATTTACAGATTTATAAGAAGATGGCGATTAACATTAGATTTAAAATGTCAAAATCATAAGTAAGAGGACAGCAGCCAGAAGAGAGAGAGATCCAGATCTTGGCAGTCCTAGGGAAGAAACTGTTAGCATAGACGTTTCTTAGTTTTTGTAAACCTGGTCAGAATACTATCGATGAAGACAGTCAGTGGTAATCCGTAAGAATCTATTTACACTTCACATAGCACTCCTTTCTATCATTCAATTCTTCGTCTAATCCATTTTTCCCATCCATCCTAATCCCATGATTACAATCCAACTTATACTCGCGTATGGAGCCTGGACCTAATATCACGTGATTCCACATATAACCATATATAGAATAATAAAACGTGTTAACAGTTTACAGCAATGAAAACAAAAAGTCATGCAGGACCATAAATATCTATAAATAGTATTAGAAGTTGCAAATGGTCATAATTTGTTTTGCTCATGATAGGAAGTGACGAAGCCATCATAATAATTTCCTTGTGGTTATTAAAACCCCGTTTATACAAGATAGGATCCATCTGTCAGGAGGGCATTGTCAAAACGATTCCCGTGCATCCAATTAGATACGAAAGTTTGCTATGTGTCTGTCATCATTAACAAAGGTTCCTTGTCATACCATCTAACTAAATTGCACAGAACCATGACGTAGATTGGCGTTCCTTTGCCACGCAAATACGGTGGTTTGCAGGTTACTCAAAAAAGTCCTATTTTCACAATTTTATCAGAGTGAGAATTCAGGGAACTGCTACACCACATTTCCTGTTACATTACTCTTCCTATCTTAAATCATGAATACTGATGGACTATGAGTTTGGTACTCAGGGTTCACAACTGTACTGGCCTGTCACCCATTTCAAAACCATCCACCGAAACTATTTCATATTGCTTATCCAGTTCCACTCCTTTAGGCTCAAATAAATGTCCCCATTCAATTGGTTTCATGTCGTCTCCAAAGCACTTTGCAAGATCGTATTTCTTGGATAGGATTTTACGTTGAAATAATGAATAGAAAATAAGTGATGAACCCAAGATGGCGATTAAGGTGATGACCATCGAGAAGGTACGAAATGGAAATCGCTGCTGCCATTTGTCACCTCCAACGTACATCGGATACTTGATGAAAGGTCTCATGCCTACAAGAAAAGAACAAGGCTGTATACACTACTAACATAACTTGATATATACAACCATAATACATGAACAATTTTAAATACAACAACAAAACAACAACATGTAAACTACGGGATGAATCTCATAACGTTTTACCCAGGGTTTTGAATCTTCTGTAGATTCTTCATGTTATCATACTTTCGTGTATTTCTTAATATAAATTATTAGCATATGTTGTCCGTGATCCTCTTCCATACAGATTTCAGTTTTAAATTCAGAGGCAGTGGTTTTATTTTTCCCCTTACTGACCCTCCATAAACCTACGCTTACTTTTATTATAATCTCCAACTGAGAGGAGTCATGTACTAAATTAATCCCCTCTGGGGGGTGCCTCTCTGCTTATCAGGAGGTATGATGAGAGATTGTCATGTACTAAATTGTGACCAAAGGCAAACCTTGCTTTTATTAAAACTTATACTTGTAATCGTTATGATAACGATCATTCTATCCACTTTATTCTACCGTGTAAGATCAGTCAGTCTTTGGAACCTCTCTTCCCAGCATTATGTTTACAGGTAACTACGTACATAACGACTTGACAATTTATAGGTTCTAGAGCAGTGTTGATACCACTGATATATATTTATTTACCAAATTGATACATAAGGAACCTATAAGCGGGAGCAGCATCCAGTATGAGCAGGGGAGGACGACGTGAAAATTGATAATTTTCCGAAAGTAATCCCTGTAAACTACTCGACAAGATTGGCGTTACTATGTGAACTGAGTTTGTACGCCACCCCCTCCCTCCCCAGGAGTATTGGTTATATTAAGAACAAACTTTTTTCCGCCCAAGGAAATCTGAAAGACGG
Organism: Carybdea cf. marsupialis auct. non (Linnaeus, 1758); assembly: GCA_010016065.2. Taxonomy (NCBI): domain Eukaryota; kingdom Metazoa; phylum Cnidaria; class Cubozoa; order Carybdeida; family Carybdeidae; genus Carybdea; species Carybdea cf. marsupialis auct. non (Linnaeus, 1758). The sequence goes on from JAAAKL020013055.1 coordinate 5,187, forward strand.
GGGGAGGGGGAGGATCTTTTGCCTACAGAAATTTCTCTTTATAATTCGCATTTATGATTAATTTATCACCAAGCGTAGCTTTAAGATGAGTTCAGAGGCTATCAAAAGAGGTTAAAAGGTGTAAATATGTATATGACCTTATAGAAATAATTTTCACGTCATTATCCATAATCGGTGTTGAAGTTCAACTAAGAAGCTCAAAGTTCAAAGCATACATACAAGTAGAAAAAAACACCCGTATAATCCCCTAGTGTTACATGTGTTGGAAATATGTTTTGGGGCTTGCTATAAACCTAGTCGATTAAATTTTTTTGTAATCCATTATCGTCAAAAGGTGCCCTGCTGCTGGTTTCAAAAGTGGCTGTAGCTCATGTAGACTTGAGGGAGCTATTACTTTCATAAGTTCACTTTACATAACAGAGCTTTATTGGAACGATGACTTAGTTGAGTTGCTGTTTTCATTCCTGATCAAATCCCACCATCCTACAGTGGAATATAAACTCAGAATACTTATTCCTCCAATTGAAAGAACCGTACAAAGATCACCTAGAAAATTTGTGGTAATAGTGGTCTGACGTTGGCTATCTAACTGAAGATGAGATGTTCCCAACTGAACAATTATGAGGGCATTGACATTCTGATGATTCATGAAATTTATTTGGCAAAGCATGTAGAGTACTCATAAAGCCAAGACACGATTGTAGGGAGAACTAAGGAGAACACTAACCCTTCAACAATATTATCACTTATGATAAGCTTACTGGTAGGTCATTACAAGGACATGCTCTGTAACGTCTTAGCTCTTTCACAACTAATGAGTTAAAAAGGGGCTTTATAGAGATGTTGCATCTGTTCTAAAAGTAGATGTTGACCGGTTCTCATTTTATGGAGTCACAATTTGATCACTTGAAAGATTAGGCCAACTTGTTTGTTGCAGAAATCACTGTAGGTGGACTCCTCCAGCAACAAGATACCTCCATACGTTTGGATGATACTTCAATTCCAAAATATGTTCAAAGTAGCTCTGGACATCAAATAGGCTACAGTAAAGTTTGATACGAGGATTTTTCAATGACCTTGTGAAACGTTTTGTTAAAGGCATTATTCTGAAGAGCCAGAATCAAATAAAGGAAGATTACAAAGTTGTCTTGAAACACAACCAAGTGAAGATTGCTGCCCTGCTGCTTCAAAATGTTCTTGGTGGCTGTTATAACCTAAACACGACCTTTTCAAATCTATAAATTTGCTTGCTCGTGGCATTTTCAGTGCTTTAACCAACCATTAACTTTATCAAGTCATGTTTCCATTAGCCGTTCTAAGAGTGTGTGAGTACACAAAAAATAACCATTTGATTCCCTACTCTACTACGATTAATAGTAAATAGGTAAGGCCATTGCATCTTTCGAAAATTTCACCCCATTAGCATTTCTGTAATAAACCTCCTATTTAAAGAAAACTATATAAAAGATATATAAGGTGCTCTTGATTTTATGCTTACCTCTAAATATAATTATGATAATGTCCCTCCCTAACAGTCAATTCATTAGGACGCTCCCCATTTTGAGAGATTTATGGATCTCTACTACCGTGACTTTTCAACACCCCTTATATTTAAGAACAAAGAAGTACTTGCATACATCTGACATATTCATGAGTGAAAAACCTGTCAGAGTCGAGAAAATATAATTTTTAATGCTTTATTCCCTTAACCGTAAAATTGGTGCCTTCATTAACCTAGCTATGAGCAAAAAACACTGACTAGCTGATTCATGCTTTCCTTTTCAAATTTACTTTCTTTTGCTTTCTCTTGTTTTCCTCTATCTGTTATATTCCTCCAGTTTTCCTATTTTCAAGGCTGGTACGCCTGAAAATTTACCTTCCAGCCCGTGAATTTTCAGTTAGAAGTCGCTGGGGTAAAATTAACGGTAGAAGTAGATATTTTATAGAACTTAGAAACAAAATACTGATTTCTATCAGCTTCAACGCTGCCTGTCTGCTTTTCTTCTATAGCACATTAAGTTTTAATCGCTCTTGAAAGACTAACAAAATAAACTGAAAATAAAAAAGGTGACAAAAACATCCTCAGGCAAATGTGATAAATCCACAAAGTGAAACATTATGTATGTATTTACCTTTTAATCTGGCTTTAAATGGGGATGGAGCAAAAATATGCGTAACCCCTCTTCGAAAAAGTAGCAACGAAGGCTTAAATAGTCCATATTTTTTTCGAACGTTTCTTTAATTTTTGAACTCAGACAAAAGTTTGGAAATATCAGGTCCCTATCTATTACCAATGAAAAGTTATGAGAGGACTCAACTAGTCAACTAGTTTGACGGAAATAAAAATTCTGCTAGGAAGTTACTTTCATTCGAAGTTGTTGATACCCTTTTAAAATCCCATTAAAACGAGAAGTAGACATGATTGCCTTTTCTAGTAAGGATAAAATGGTTTTTTTCCGTCCCTAATTTTAGCATTTCTCGAATCCATCTGCTAGGTATTCTTGTAGCTGCTGCAACAAGTTGTTGTTGAGGCCAGCGGGCTACTTGTCTCTTCTTGCCAAGGAACAAACTATTGATATACTTCAGGACATAAAGTTACGGTTCCAGGCATTTTGATATCATAAATAATTTGGTACCTCCTTGTTGTGATAGTAACTTCTAACAATGCCAGAATACATTTAGGGAATCAAGCTATGCCCACAGTTTTGGCACCCTTTCCAGCAAGGATAAGAGAATGAATATCCAGTATCAATAAATGACATAACTGTAGAATAATGCAAACCTCTATGTGCAGTACTAAGAATCATAACGCTTTTGTAGTTGTTGTTGTTATTGATGTTGTTATTAATATTGTTGTTGATGTTGTTGTTGTTGTTTTAGGTATTTTAGTTACGACGTGTCTCTGTCCAAAAGGTAAGTAGACATGGCGTTTGTCCTTAATATGTGTAGAAGTATTTCTTCTACTCACCCAGAAGTTTTTCTCCTCCTCCCATTCGCAGAAGGAATCCTATCACATAGCCAGCAACAGCACCGTAGGAATTCGAGTATTTGTAGTAAAGTACACATAAGAGTTGTGGAAACAGGATGACGTAGATCAAATCAGATGAGAGGTATGACAAACCATAGATAGTCTTCACTGTCAAACCAATAGCAGTTGCCATGGCACCAACAACGAAGACGCTAATGCGTATGACCCAGATCAGCTCTCTTTCGCTTGCCTGAAATTGAAGATAAAAAATTAACAAAATGTGTTCTCATAGCACAGATTCGTCGTCATAATACAGATAATGTAGAAAATTTACAAGTTATTATTGTATGAAGTAAGCTTTCTCTCCATATATTTGCAATAGTGACACAGAAAATCAATATCATAATCAGAAATTTCTCTGAAACGAATTTTTCAGCCAATGACAACGTTAAGGGATTAAACATATGGTCAACTGGAATTCTACTCTAACTAATTGTGTAACAGTGTATTGTTAGGCCACTGTTAGATATAATTTAATATATATGTTTTTGGTAGCATTTGGTTGTCACAAGAGAATAAAATATGTGCAGTTCAAGTACCGATAGAAGAATGCACAAATAGAAAGCATGCTAAAGTACAGAGTGTAGAGAAATAACGTATACAAGATTCCTTGTCAGGGTTCTTTAGTAAGACATTTTAGTAAGAGAAGCTTATTTTCTTATCATGCAACATAATCCCATGATGACGAGTGCCAAGAGAAATAACAAAGGTTCATCGACTTCATTTAATCAGCTTAACACATGTCCAATTTTTATGCAGAACATGGGAAACCCCTAAAACCACGTTCAGCAGAGAACTGGAAGATATTGTTTTGTGTATAAAAATATAAATACCATACTGTAATATTTTCATGATAAAAAACTATGCTGTGATAGTGGAAGCATGTCATTAAGTTGAGTGTTAAAATTTACTGGTATCATAAAACTTTGCACTGAATTATAACATATTGTCAGCTTCTTAGAATTTCATATGAAGAATTTAGAGTTCTTGTCCTTCCTATACGAGCACAGGGAAATTTTTCCTGTCTAAATTCGTGGTGATATTTCGGGCGATATGGTTCCTTTTAAAACATAATCAATGGATCCCCAATCGTAGTTAGGGCTTAGGCAAATAATCATGGTTACTGAAAATTAGATCCCTAGATAAGAGAGTGTGTAACTAATGGATGTGAACATATTTAGACCATCGCTGAATCATTGACATACTGTTGATTACGATGCGTCTACTGCACATTTCTAGGTGACAAAGTATGCAGAACTAATTGTTAAGGTTTGCAATCGGGCTTAGGAGAACGTTTTACTAGAAACTCATTTACATCAAACTTCCAGCGACCTTCTAGTGTGCGTTACGCCTCTGCTCTATAACTGCTTTTCATTTCATTCGCCCGTTTTCGTAATAAAGTTTTATTATTGATGGTAATGGCTTGTATAATCCTATGACAGCGTTAACTGACTTCAGTTGTGTATCAGTTAAAAATCTTATAAAATTTACTTGATTTAGGGAAATGCTTATCAATAAAGTGAAGAAAGTTTCCTTTCGTTTGTTTTGCCTGAAGTGCCATAGGGAGGTTTAAATCAAAGTATTTTTCTTCTTAATGCTCTTGATAGTATTGCTTTTGGCTGGTAAATTAAAGGGGCTCTGAAACCTCTATGACTAAAGTTAGCACTTTTGATAGGCGACGTTTGTTTCAAACTACATTAGTTGAATCTCTCGTTTATTGATTTTGGGAGATGGTTTGTGATTCTAGCTGAATAGTTTCGGCTAGCCCAGATGTATACATCGTTACCTACGGTTAAGCATATTGGACTGGCTACGATTGCTTTCCCGTTATCGAGCGAATAGACTGATACGAGGTTTCACATCTTTTGCTACAATGTTCCGGAATAGTCTACACAGGTGCGTAATTTTCGTTGCTTTTGCTGGCCAACGCATTTGTAGGAGCTTTCAACATCGTAAAGAGGTAAGTGCTTTTACAGATGCAAGTTCAACAGCAATCTTCAAGCCGATCAAATACGTTGTTTTGAGGATGAGGCCACAGTCTACAACGGAGTGCTCGTAATCAGTTTGCAATTTACGTATCCCTGGATATTAAACGCAAATTAAAATGTGCTCATGGACGTAAACTGCATAGTAACAAAAACGTACAAATGTGACAAGCAAAGCTTTAATCATTTTGTACGAGTGAATTAATACGCTTTTGTTGAAAGGGTGGACTATAAAGTATGGTTAATACTTAACAGTTTAAAACCATTTAATGACTTCTTACGTCATTAATCTGCTTGCAATATGCTTCACAGTAGGACAACTATGGAGAGCGAGAGAGAAAAAGGAAGACGAAAACTGAAGAGAAGCTAGAGAAATGTCATTGAAGAGATAGTAGGCAGCAAGTGTATGGACGTGGCACATGGTTACACGGTGTGGAAAGAAATAAAAGGGAGGTTACCTGCCTGCAGTTGCATAACAGGCCGAAAAGGGATGAATCAATGCAAGATCTGAGGAACTGTTGAAACTGTTGCAACTCATGCTACAACCGTCCTTTAAAAAATGTATAGAGAAACTAAGAAATAGGAGTCCACATACCTAGCACCATCTTGATGTTAGTGATTTATTAACAAGAGACATTAATTTTGTGACCCACAGAGGCACTTCTCCTTAAGAAAGACACGTTGTTCGAAAAATGACACTTCTGTATTCCAACAGGGTAGGACTAAATAGCATCTGAGCTAGTTGTGGTCTTGCAAACACTGTTAAACTCAGTTTTACAAAACCTCACAACGGAACTTTGGAACAAAAAGTATTATACAAGTAAAACAATAAAAACAATACATGTAATTCTGTACAATAGCGTTGCTGATGAATTGTTGCTGATTATAAATTTTTGCCGCATTAAATCCCTGAAAGGGTCTAACGAGTCTTTCAGCCGTAAAGAAAGTGGACGGCTGTTCCACATCTTGCACATGTTTGAAACAAACAATCTCTTTCTTTAATTTTTCCTCTTGTATCTTGGGAACGATAAATCGTACTAACACTATTTTCTTTAAGACTAATGATTCTGTTACGGTAAATCGGCACATTATCTTGAAACCCTTGTAATGCAGTAGCAAGTTCCATTGTGTCTGCATCGTCGTAAAACGGTATCAACTTTAAACTATTAAAACATGCCACAAATGATGTTGAGATAAGGATCAGAGACCGAGATTACCCTTGCAGCAGTCATTTTAGTAGCGCCAGTACTGTTTCCAGTCTTTCCTTGTCATACAGGGTGTCAAGATAACACTGGTGTAGTTCAGTAATGGTTTTATCGCACTATTGTAGTACATCTATATTTGTTGTAATGGTAAGCTAGCTTTTTTCTCCGTAATACCCCTATGCCCTGCAAGATCTTCTTGTACAAGTTGCAGTATGTTAGAGTTTTCCCTTGTAATGTCAGTAGATAGACAGTCGTTAACTTTAATACATAGTGTAATTTTGAATTTCTCCTTTGACCAGTAGGACCGTTATTTTCTTTCCATGAAGGGGCAATGGTTGATTCTAAGTCAAGGACTTGGAACGAGATTTTAATGGTACTCCTGAAGTTTCTCTGTGTCCCCATAACCCTCAGAGAAAGTTTTGGCTGTGGCGTTGGAATCTATTGTACTCAAAGTAACATGCAGCGGCAAGTCGTACATATTAAGAAAAAATATACCTTCCAAAGAAAACTGTGAAATGCTCACTCCATTACATCATATTTGTGAATGAAAAGTCTTCCCACTCAGTTAAACAGAAGCGGAAACGTTCACCACACTACAGTACAAGGTCACAACTTTGACTTCCATTTAAATTTTTGTGTTTTTAAGCAATTGGACCGGATGTAACCTTTCTTAGTCAATCTACATCAGTTAAACAGAAACGTAAACGTTCGCCACACTAAAGTACAAGGTCACAACTTTGTCTTCCATTTAAATTTTTGTGTTTTTAAGCAATTGGACCGGATGTGACCTTTCTTAGTCCATGTACATCTTTAGTTTGTTTGATTGAATAAGTCAAACCTCACAAACAAGACAGCAAAACCTGACAAACAAGATAGTAGAAAGTCAGGGAAAATGTTATCACTCAGATCAACGAGCACACGAGGACGAGTACACACCAAAATCGATCGTGTTCAAATCCTAAAAGACAAAGGGCCAGAATTCAAGTACTGTGGAAGCGAACAAAAAACATTTTGCTATTTGTTGAATGCCAAGAAATGCAGTTATGTTTAAGACAAAGGCAGAGGTAAACGCACGAGGATAATTTTTATCCGATGATGTTTCTTATAGTGCAAGAGCTGTAGAATGAGAAGCGTTGCAAGGTAAATAAACAGGACACTTGAAATTAAGATCTCATCTGACGAAGATTTATAATCATCTCTTCTCTCTAGCTTGAAGGGCTTGGACTAACTCTCTTACTCCTTACTAATGCCTTTAATTGGTGATTGGTGATA
>JAAAKL020013056.1:0-12676 GCA_010016065.2 Carybdea cf. marsupialis auct. non (Linnaeus, 1758)
TTTGATCCGCCTGTTATTTGTTTATCTTTACACATTACTTCGAGTCTTTTTAATTGTTACTTCTTCAATATTTGTTCATGTTTGGTTTTTTACATGTAAAATATCCTTAACTTGTAGGTTATTTCAGTTATACTGCTTTTTGAATCTGCTCGTTTATCAGGCATGATGACACAACGTGTTATGCCCATTGTTTTCGTACGCTCGTCTAAACAAGTTTTAAGTTTATATTATTGTTTTTCCTCTGGCCATGTTATTTGTTGATCTTCACACACTTCTTATCATGTTTTGCTTAAAATTGCGCGATAGCATTTACAACTCCTACAACAGTAAATCAAAACCGAGACAGGGATTTCAAGATTACATCCCACGTAATTCTAACGAATTCCTGAAATAAAAACACCTTGCAATCTCAAAGAAACCCACTCATGATTACTTCAATATAAGTTTCCAGCATGGATGGTTATATAACCGTAATACTTTTTTACAAAAGTCACATATCATAAACTTACTATAAAAGTCAGTAAAAATGTAAAGGCAATCCAGAATCCTGTTATAGAGCATAACGAATATGACGTTATAGAGAATCACTTTAGCCATGCCATAGGGACGCAGTGTTGTTAGCTCTTTACTACACCGCCTATATACTTCCTTAACTGATGGCAAGTACCCATTTTCCCACTAGGTTTTTTGTAGGAGTTAAAAGAACACAAACCGATTGCGGGCTCCTATCCTCATTCTTACCACAGGAGGATGAGAATGCCGATTACATCGTCAATTTGCTGTAATTACATAAGTGTCATAGCTACTATGGTCAGAGTTTGAAGTCACTCCAGAATTGTAATCTCGTCTAAATGGCGCAGCCTTCGAGAATAGGCGTTGGTATTCAAGTGAGACAAAATTCCTTAAAAAAGGGCGTTTTTTGGATTTTCTAAGAGTATATAGGGCGTGATCAGGTCTCCTCGTCTTGTTACGTACTGCGTACGCCAGTGGTGTGTGTGTGTGTGTGTGTGTGTGTGTGAGGGACGGGGTTGAGGTCGCGCAACGTCTTTATCTTAGCAAAGCGGTTTACCATTTATTCAACTTTCCATCAACGACTTGACTTATATCCTTGATACTAGGATTTAGACAGGTGAAATATTAGAATTAATAGCTTTACTATTTGCCGAAGATGTTCAACGTCAAAACTATTGATTATACATAAAGTTTACCATTTGGAATAAAACAGAGGAACCTACATTTAAAGTAGCTGACATTCTGTCAATAGAAGTACAGTAGATTGATCATTGTACTTTCATTTTCTCTTAATTTGTTTGATTTCTGTAACTTTTGTCAGGTCTCGTCAAATACTAGATTAAAGGGGCCCTTTGGTAAGTCTAAATCTTGATCCTTTAGCTACCGCTCATCTATTGAAAAGGGATTAACGAATTGCTATCTTTCGAAATGCGCAAGAAAGTTCAGTGGAAGTTGGCAACGTACAATTATAACCAGTTCCCAGCCAATTGAAAGAAAGTAGGATCATTGAAAACAATGTCCTACATTATCTATCTATCTTTATTTACTGTAAACAATGAAAATCACTATTTAAATTTCGGTAATGGATTATTTTAGGATCAATAAGGGTGCATTTTGGGCAATACGAATCTCTTTGTTAACGTATCCCCGATTTCTTTCGCTCCCTACAAGTGATGGCAAACCAGCATCAGAACTGGCTCTGAGTTCTTTAAAGGGGAGGGAATGGCACGATAGTGAGCGCCTCAACTCAGTTTGGCATCCGAAAAGGATCTGCAGAATTTGTAGGGGCCTGTAAGGGACCATGCATTTATGATGTGCTAGAATAACTGAAAGATTTTGACCCCCTCCCAAGGCCGGAAAGAAACTTGTTTTTACCAATGTACCACTAATTAAACATCTGAAATCCATTGGTGTATACTTTACTAGAGCTATTCGAATTCCACGTTTGAAAGTTGCCCTTTAATGGCGGAAAATAATCTCAAGAAAAAAAGTCGGGGCTCCTATGTTTATCGTGTGAGGAAAATCAGAATATAGTGGCGATAAAGTGTTATGATCATAAATCTATCAACCTTGTTTGTTCCAACGTTAGAGTTATGCCTTTAGACGTCGTATGACGATACGGTCGAGTGACGAAAAAACATGTGGAAGTCTCGCACCCGAAAATTGTACGGGTTTATAATCGATGTATGGGAGGAATTGACAAACTGGATATGGTATGTTTATTGTATAAGGTAACGCTACGTTCTCGAAGATGGTACATTTATATTTGGTGGCATTAGTTAACCATAGTCCTTGCTAATGCATGGTCTCTTTATTGAAGAAACACCCTTTGGCTCAACTCACAAGCTAAAACAATACCTTTACGTTACTTCCAAGGCAGTGTTGCTAGCAGCTTGGTTTCTGTAACAAACGCAAAGTAGTCGACTTTCTGTTTAGTCATGATATATTCCTGTGCCAATTAAACTGCTAAAGCGCAAGCAGCTCCAACAAAAGGTACGCCTGAATACGTTTTTATAGAGCAATTTCTGTGGAGTAAAGTATCCAAAACTCAGTTATACGACTAGCCATGCTACCACCAGCAGCTGAGCTTCTTACTTGTGATTAATTTATTCATAGACTAAGGGTGTTGCTGTCTGAAACAGAACCATTCGAAATGAAAGCTTTGGCAATATTTGAATTAGCTACTTGATTAAGCCTAGACTAGCAGTTACCATCTGGTAAATGAGAAAGTTTGCTCACCGTCTGACTTTTTACTTCGTGAGATGCTTATCTCAAAGACTAGTACAATTTCTACTAGTGGGGATATGAAGGAATTCCAAATCCTGCCATTAAAAAAACAGTTGTTACGAAATGGTACAATCTGATATTTTTATAACAACATAGGAATAAAGCCATGACCGTCTGGTTTCCTTGTTTACACCACCGATTCTATCTTAGAATAGGATGTGCTTAAAATGATATCTCTTGAAATATTTGAAAAGATTGTTGGTGGTACAGAAACCAAGTATACTCTTGAAAAGACAATTCATATCCGTGGTGCTTGAAAAAGCTCTTTTTCGTATGACCCTCGCCAGAACCAATCGACATAAATATTGTACAGAACAAAGGAAGGGATCGAAGTTACAAAGAGGAAGGAAAATAGAGTAGACTCAAAAGGAGTCAACAACCCAAGTTAGACTCGGCTATATGTCAGCATCTACTTGAAAACCCAGATTGCTGTCGCGAGTTTACAACGGATTGGTTTTCTGTTTTGCATCAGGCTCAGTCGAATTGTCACCTGAGAGTTCTTGAGGCACTATGTATTAAGAAACATAAACTAGAACTTTGCCGCCAATAAGAGTTTGTTTGGGACATTGTATTGTTTTCGTAGTGCCCCTCGTGTACGTCCGTCAATGCTTGCTATTTGTTCGCGTTTAACCAATTAGAATTCTATTTTTATTCCTTTTTGTCTATTCGATCCCCTCCTTTGTTCTGTGCGATATTTATGACGACTGGTTCTGACGAGGATCATACGAAAAAGAGACCTTTTTAAACCACAACGAATATCAGTTGTCTCTTGAATATACAAGATGAAGAATTCATATTTTTACAATTTGGGTTACTTTTTATTACATTGTTATAGAAAATGTTCTGATTGCATTCTTTTCTATGCTTGACCTCTACTTTGGCTCTCATATTTTCATCCCGAATAATCCCCCCCCCCCAAAATCAATCTCCCCTAAACATCATTTTTGCTTGAAATCATTCTTTCTTCAAAACCTTCCTCTTCGTAGAATCATCCTCTATTGAAAATAATTCTCCCTAAAATTTTAACTTTCCCTAAGATATATCTCACTTTAAAATAATCCTCTCCTTAAGTACCATTCTCCCCTTAAAACCACCCCCCTCAAAACCATCCTCCACTTACAATCATCCTTTCTTAAAATCTCCCTCCCCATAGGAGCTATCCGCTCCTTAAATTATCCTCCCCCTAAAAACTATCCTCCCCTAAATACCATCCTCCCCTTAAAATTATCCTCCCCTAAAAACCATCCGCCCCTTAAAATCTCCCTCCCTTAGGAACCACCCTTCCTTTAAAATCAACCCCTAAGAACTATCTTCCCCTTAAAATCATCCCCCCTAAAATCCATCCTCCCATCAACATCATCATCCCCACAAATTATAATTTTTAGGACGTTTTTATAGTAAGAATACTTTTCTTCTACTCCTCTCCATATTTGGAAACCTTTTACTGCAATTTCATCGGAGCACATTGACAGACTGAGCCCCGTTTAGTGCTTGTGAAATTTCCTTCTTCAAGATATTTCTTTTTGCAGTATTGTATAGCGTTTAACTAAATTAATTTTCATATAGGTTACAACTTCTCCTTAGTCATATTTATCCCGAATGCGTAATTTTCTTAGTGTTTTATCTCTCACTTCTCTGTGATGCAGAGAAAACTTACGATAATGATTTGTTTTGTTTTGTTCTAACCCTAACCCTAACCCCATCCAAAATTATATGAGATTGGAGAGCATTCACTTCTATCCATCATGTAGCTCACATTTAAATCATAAATTGAAGCAATCAGTTAGTCCCTCTTGCCTTCCTTTTGTGCATAGCCATCTGCTTCATCGATATTCATAAACTACAAGAGCCTTCATCGGAGACAGACAGCGTTCCAGAACCTTCGTTGTCTAGAGATTTCGACAGTTATGTATGCTGAAAGTAGGGTAGCTCCACATTATCCCAATTCAGCGCCTGCATCATTCCTCTGTCACTGCAGAATAGGTTAACTAACACGTTTAACTATCCAAAATACGATTCCCAGTCTATCCTAGGGTGCCTTCAGTAAATGCTGAACTTGAAGCTTAGCAAACCTCAAAAGTCACCTGGGATTTAAGCCAGCATTTAGACGTGTTTTGTCTTAATATAACGGTTAATTTCGAGTCTCCTTAGAGTTAATTGAAAACTTAGTTGTGCACTGATAAGAGAAAGACGATTTTGAAGCTGAGGTCTTTGTTACAGTGTTGATAAGCAATAACTTGCGGGGTTTGGTTGACCGCAGAAGCAGCTGCAGGCCGAGGAATTCAAAATTTGACATAAATAGTGCTTCCAGATAAGACAAGTTTTTTGAATACGGTCTTCAAGTAAAGGGAACACGTCTCACTCCTAATCAGTTACTTGTAGTCCGTTAATCTCTTCTAATTGTGTTTTGCTTGATTCTAGATTTATAACAAATTTGGTCAAGACTTTTTGACAATACTGCCGTAATACTCTTAGGCATATCTTTCGTCACTCTGTACTAAAGGAAAAGAGAATAGAATTTGGTTCTTGGACATCCCTACTATATGCGCAAGGACAGTCTACTTGCAAAAGATCGCTACCATCGCCAGCATTCGGGCTGATTCCAAGAGGTGTGATCTGAGTGGGGCTTGCTTACTTAAATAGTCAGCTATTTACTTATTTGGTTAGTTATTTAGTTAGTAAATAGTAAGTTAGTCTAGTTAATTACCTTAGTTAATTATATTGTTGTTTAGATAGGTAACTAGCGGGGCATTTAGTTAGTTTATTAATTGTTTAACTAGTCAATTGTTTGCATAGATAGACGGTTAGCTCTTTCGCTTGTTATTGTGCTGGTTAGTTTTTTTGCTCCTTTGCATTCGTTAAATCGGGAGCAGTTTCCAGCTCATTATGTTTTAGCACAGATTTTCTCTCACTCCTGTTCGTAAAAGCAAACCTTTTACCAAAATAAATCGTTTACTTGTTCATTTTGTTATTTTGACAATACTTTTGCGGCTTTCAGAAATGAACAGGAGTGTAAGCGCATTCTTCTAAGACAGCTGCACCCTGCTCTCAATTTCACTCACGAAAAGAAGCAAAACAAGTCTTTATCGTCCCTTGATAAGTTTTAATTAAAAGAGAGGAGTCTTGTCTTCTCTCCAGCTCATACAGAAAACCTTCTTTTATAAGGCAACACTTGCAGCGGGACTCACTTTGCCCTAAAATACGGGAAAATAATTTAATCTGTACTCGAGTTTACCGCACTTGTCGTCTACACTAATTTAAGCTTGAGCGTGGTATAGTTAACGCCATCTTTCTTGAAAATAGGCCCCGGAAAATAATAATAATACTGTTTCCAAGATGAGTTTCAGTTTTTAATCTGATCCAAAATACGAGCCAATGAAGTGCCTATGTTACCTACAACAACCGTGGACCGGAAATGCTTCATTAAAATTTGAAGAGAGGGTAGATGTGCCATTGACTAATATTTTCTCATTGTGAAAATGAGTGTTGTGTTGCCACCCAAACGTTATTGCCTGAAACCGAGAAGACGTACTTCCTCCTATCACACAACAATCTTCATTGGTTTACAAATCCTCATGCCGCTGTGACAACGAACATATAAGAAGTACGTCGCTGAGATTGAAGGACAGAATTCCGCCACGTGTACCAACCATCTTATGCAAACGTAAAAAGGCATCCAAGCTTTTACCTAATTGCATTGGTAAAATTTATACCTTATCCCCACAAAGTTGACTTAAGAATCGACTAAGATTTAATTAAAACAAGTCTTGTGCCGACAGTCATGAAGAGCATTGCATCAGGTTATAAGCAAAAGTGCGTTTTGCCACTCTGGAAGCAAATAAATCTGTGTTTTGTCTGCAGAGAGAATTTGCTTACAAATTAATGCGTTTTGCAACATCAGGAGTGTATTTCACTCACACCTGTATTATTTTTAATAACTAAAACAATTTAGCAATGTCAATGAATTCCTTAACGAAGAATATAAAGGAATATTTAAAGAGTCTTAGGATCAAGAAAAGAGCCTTGGGGAACACCTGCATTGATTGTGCAAGACTAAGACGACCGTCAATCAAGAACAACTTTGACTTTATGAATAGGAAGATAACCATTTTAAACTAACAATAGGGGCTAAAACACCACAAATCTACAATTTTATTAGAAGACCAGCACACCATACCTCGTCGAAAAGAAGTAGAAATACAAACAACCATGGCTCTTGATTTGTTGATTTATCCAAATACTTCAAGGAAGTTTCAAGATGAAAGGAAAATAAGGCTAAGGCGCACATTTCTTGAACATTTCTTGAACAAAGGAAGGAATTAAAGTTATATTCTACTGTGCTTTGAAAATAGCCAACCAGAACTGTGTTTACAAAACAGGATTGTTAAGTAACATTCTTGGACATCTAACCAATTAACATGTAAACATGTTTTCTACGGATAACATTGTTAATCATTGCCATTGGCATCTTTTCATGTCAATGAACACGCTACATCAAAGAAATATGTTCTTAACATTGAAAAGAATCCTTGAAGTTTATAAGCCATTTGAGGGCACTTGGGAACCTGGTCCAAAAGGCACTATAACCGCAACACTAGATGTTGTGCGCCTACTAATTGTAAAATTGTTCCCCCAAAAGCGAAAACGTTTAACGAAAACGTCTTTAACATTTTTATTAGACAACAACATGCAGAAGTTAAATTTCAGTACACAAATGGCACAATTTGAGGGCCGAAAAGTTTGCTTCGTCTGCTTATAAATAAATTAACCGATCAATAAGGGCTCTACTGCTTAAGTGAGGAACCTCTACCTATCTTTTGACCATTTATGTCTATCTTGAGGAAACTGTTATCAGATATGATCCATGTGGCTTATGGAATCATCTTGGTTTTGGCCACCTCGTTATCCGAATTCAGCTGCCCTTCTCTCTATCATTTAGTGTAATGCCCAGGATAATATGCACTGCTTTTAGGAGTTAACTTTCGCTTGATGTCAGAGGCCATGTTTCACAGCCGTATTTCATTTAAGAGCTTCTTTTTAGTTTTAATACTTTCCTTGCGATCTTTCATGATGTTGGACACCTTCTCAAAAGGCTTCCTATCCAAGTGAAATCCGTCTCTTTGACACAAGTTTGAGATCTTTATCCTTATCAATGTTCTAAACAAGTAAAATGTAGCTTTGTAGCCTTCTATTCCATAGTGGGTGGTGCTCTAATGGCATCCTAGTTAAGCATGACTATTGTTGTACTAAAATCTATGTTCGAATTAACTGATCTACTCTTGACGTGGACATCGTGCAGCGTGCCATTTAGTTGCTGTGGCGAGTGAGCCGTCAATACTATATCATCAGCTAAGATTTGATGTGAAAGGTGCTCGCCCTCAACGTTGACTCCTCCTCTTTTCAATTCCAGTTGGTCTTGCTAATACTTGTGTCCTGGAGATACATTATCTTGCCGAGATGTTGTCACCTTGTCTTTCTTTTCTTCCCAACTGTATGTTGTTGCTGGATATCCTAGCTGTCAAATAGAGTTGATGTAAGATTTTTTGTATAGGTCTTGTAGCTTAGTGATGTATGTAGAGCCAACTCCTTGATTTCTGAACGCAGTGAACTGTGGATTACGTTTTACAATGTCAAAGTCTGTTAATAATTTACAAAGGATAGGCACAATGGGATACTAAATTGACTAACTTGTACCTGAAGTTGACTTACAGTCTGGATGTGGTCGATTGTATAAAAGGCTGGCATAAAAGGAGAGTATTCTCAGGGTCCCCGGATGTCTAGTGTCCTAAGCATACTTCTCAGGAGAACACCCTGTATGTAGCAGGTAAAAGACGGACTACTTTACTTCGTAATATCTGTTGTCTCTGCTTCCTCATGAATAACGACTACTGATGCTTTCCCCATATATGTGCCTCTTTTACACTGGAGGGGTAGCTGATGTAAACATTGATAAATATGTCTACGTTTAGCCGCTTCTTTTAAATAGCTCCGCAGTAACACCATCGCTTTATTGCCAAGGGCCCTAATACATTTCAGTCCTACAATTACTGCAATTACCTCTGAAGGACAGATGTCGCCATTTGTACTGGTGCGAACACTTGCAGTGTGTCCTATCTGTTTGGTGGCTCGGAGGTTGTGTACAACACCTTTATACACGCAACGACGCTCTCTAGGTCACGGGAAACAGTACGATGTTCGTCTTTGAGAGGAGTGAAACTGTTTCTAAAAAAGACACTACTTTCTTCTCAATGCCCTTCAAATCTTTGCTGAGCCAGGGGCAGGTTATTTGCTGGCTTGCAGCCTGAAAGACCAAAATTGTGTAGAAAGTGCATTACCAGCCTTCCCGTATTCCAAATGTAATCTGCACCTTGCAATGTACATATATCTATTGTGTGCAAATTACATTAGAACCGTCTTAAGAGTGTATTACAAGTGTAATCTGCATGCTGAAGTGTACTTATCTATATTGTGCAGATTGCATGAGAAACGTCTTATGAGCGTATTCCAAATTCCTTTGACAAGAATGAAGCATTACTATCCCAATCTCATTACAATCTTTCCAGTTCATTGACAGTCTGCGAGAGAAAGGGTACAGCAATGCCTGTATGTTGCCTTTTGTCATCGCAGCATTCCTACACATACAGACAACAATATTTGAAGTCCTAAGCTTTCCGGGTTTGTAAGATTGTTGTAGCAGGAAATTAAGGGAGAATGCGTAGACCTAAAAATGATACTGGCACAGAATAGTACGTAGGCAATTTCAATTCATGCAAGATGCTTCCACGATTCAAGGATCACCGGATTCACGAAACGGGGGGACTGTGATTTGATATAAACCATGTTTCCGTGTAACAGCAAAGCGAGGCTAAGGTCAAGGAATCAAGTTATAGCCCTCCTCCCACCCACAGGTAATTTGATGTATCCTATTTTGTCACTTTTTTGTGTTTATCTTCTGAACTCATTGATCGTTGCTGTGGTTCACATATGTCGATCAGTACCAAGGTCTGCTGGCAGTCTTGATGACCAAACGTACTAAGGGTCTGGGTACTGCATACTATGGTATCACAAATATTTGTTCTATTATGGGAGCACAAAGGTATTAGTGTAGGGAGGTGTGGAATGTTTTGGACTTGAGATCAATTGCAAGCCCGTTTGAGGTGAGTGCTTCTGACGGCATCAAATGCAGTGCATAATGAAGCCACCTCATCGTGTAAGAAGAGGAGAGGATATAGCGTTCGCTGCGGCAATCGAAGAATGAAGTTACAATGAAAACAATGATATTTTCTAGTAGCGTTGCTCTGCTTAGACGTTGCTTTATTATTTATCTGCTCTATAACTATATTACACAGCGATATTCTATATACAATAGGAGTTAAAACTGCTCTGCTGCAATAGTACAGAAAATAAAATCTACAATATCTCCAATGAGTTATATTTGGCATCAGAACATGCGGGAAAGGATTCGAGTTAACAACCGGGAGATTACGAAAGACCGATAGATCGCATCTTGCAATTTGATATGGCGCAATATCAAAGGAGGTACTGTAAATACGAAATAAGAATTCTGACAGAAAGATAGAAAAAAGGTCCAAATTAATGCTATTGATATACATAAAAATACTAAATAATGATTGTGGTATTATGAGGAAACTGACACTGGAATACCAAATTTCCTCGCGTAAGCAAACAAGCACCGTCTCTTCCCCAATTGAAACCCCTTCAACGTGCCCAATAATTGCCTTCTCAATTACATACCCCTATACAATTTCAAAACCGACTGACAGACTGAAAGACTAAGTCGCCTTTTTTGTAACTACTCGTAACGTTCATTTACTAGGGGTGAAGAAATCAGGATCGGAAACCCACAATAAACCACACCGAAAAATTTCCAGAACATCTCCAACATCTCGGAAACATATCTCCTCTCGAACAACTAATGAACCTGTTGTAACTGGAGATCTCGGCATACTTCCGTTCAGTTCTCTCTTTTTGCCATTTTCTTTCTTTATATGAAATTGAAACGTTCTATATTGATAAAATCCACTTCGATATTCGTTAAACAAAGCTAACAATCAAAACACAATCAATTACAATAAACCAAAATAACCAGAATTAAGACACAATACTGTTTTAATGCAGAATAAAGTAAATAAATAATAAAATTTGCTTTAAGTTACTAAATGATGATCTTATAAGAATAGATCAATTTTTGCAGTCACTGACTGCTTCGGGAAACCTTATTGGCAAAGGACAACTTCCAGAAAAATGCCTTTAACAGCATATGATGATTACAATGGTAAGTACAACACCCTACAACACGTTTACTATAAAGAAAGATTATGGACACAGTCGTATTACCAGGGATAATTCTAGGGGCAGACACCTTCATACTCACTGAAAACGAGGAAAGGAAGCTGTCAGATGCTCTGGGAAATATGGGACGATCCGTGCTAAAAGGTCACCAGAGGAGACAAGATCAGGAAGGAGATCATAAGAAGCAAAAAGAAAGTAAATGACATCATTGAAAAAGTAGGAATAACAAGGGTGGCAATGGGTAAGACATGTTGCCAGGATGCGCAACGGCAAAAGGTAAACACAATGGACACCCAGGGAAAAAGAATGAGGGCAGAGGAAGATTACGGAGAAGGTAGAAAGATGATATTGATGACATAGAGGGTAGGAAATAGATGCAGGTGAAAGAAGATCGCAAAGGAAAGAAACATGGAAAGACATATGTGGGACATCAGCTGGCAGTGGCATCAGAGGCTAACAACAAATGCATGGATGTATGAACAGCACCATTCTAGGTAAAACGATAACAGGGAAAATCTGATTATGACAACCTTTTTGTCATCTTGAAAGGAGTCTTCTAGTCTATATGGGGCTGATTATTAAACTTAAATATTGCGCTGATTGTTAATATTTTGTCATTTGAATCTCTTACACATATTGAGTTCATATCTTTCCAACATATCAATAATACCGTCAAAATATGTTGTGGTTCGGCAGTGATTGATCTCTGTTCCACTGTGGAAGGGAAAGGAGATTCAGGTCATCAGAACGAACGCGAGAGTCGTGTTAGATGTGGAGAAGACTTGATGACATATTTAAGATTGGATGACAAAATACGCAGCATGCGAGAAAATGACTTGGTAACACCCAAAAATGAAACCTTACCGTGTTAACAAAAACTTATAAACAAAAACAGGCTCTGAGAATTTAATCAAAGTGAGTTTAATCAAAGAAAGAAAATCGGAAAAATCAGAGTTATGATATACCAGAGAAAACATGTTGTCTAACCTGTGACCCACGCATGCGTATTGTATACTTTACGGACAGAGCTAGGTGATAGTCTATTTCTCTAGTGCTCTCACTGCTGCAGGCAAGTGAATGTGATGTAGTTAAGAATCAAATATCCTGAGCTGAGGCAGTGAGAATGAGTGGCCAATTGAATAGGCGACATTAACCTTTTCTTAGCCAATTGCAGTAGGAGTTTTCATCTCAGATGAACGATCGAGCATGCACTAAAACATCAACCATCTTCGTGCTGAATCAGCTCTCTATGGAGAGAGCTAACTCGCCTTCTGTGTTGTGCTAGTGTTCTAATCATCGTTTCCTCGCTAGTGCTTTACGCATACCTTCATCATATCAAATATAAAAACCACCAAAACTCAGATAGGGAATACGAACGAAATCCTAGAAGTTTCCTTAAACACATATTCCTTAACCTTCCTAACCCTTACCGACAATAAATAATAGATCACGATTCGGGATCCTATACGATGGCTTACTTACGATTTGTTCTTATTATATTCCTCTATAATATTTTATCTTTCACATTTTTTATCCCTAAAATGACCTCAATCACATCTCGATC
>JAAAKL020013057.1:0-12676 GCA_010016065.2 Carybdea cf. marsupialis auct. non (Linnaeus, 1758)
ATACACATAAATGCAACACTCTCTTCAATGCACTTAAATGCAACTCTCCCTTAAATACACTTAAATGCAACACTTCCCTTAAATACACATAAATGCAACACTCTCTTCAATGCACTTAAATGCAACTCTCCCTTAAATACACTTAAATGCAACACTTCCTTAAATACACTTAATGCAACACTCTCTTCAATGCACTTAAATGCAACACTTCCCTTAAATACACATAAATGCAACACTCCCTTGAATACACTTAAATACGCCCCTAAATACACAATGTGTTCTGGTATTCTTCCTCTCCTAATTTAGCATCACTAGACAATATAAATGATTTCCAATTGATTAGCCGATTGGTCACGGAGGGAGAATACTGTCAATAAGAGCTGTGAACTTAGAAAATGGCCTTTCAGTAACACAATAGCCTTTCATTTATTATTATCTCAGCAGAACCATATGAACAATCTAAAACATCAACAGATATCTGAACTCTGCATGGAATCAACAGCTCAATACCAATCTCTCGATCTGAGTTGTAGCTTGTGACATAGTAAGGGATAGAAAACACGATGGAAGAAAGAGTTGGTGTCAGATCAGTGACTTTTCATTTCATTTTATTCATCATCAACATAGTTGGTGTATATTGGGATTTAACTTATGGAAACACACCATCATTCGAAAGATTTGCAGGTCGAGCCCGATATCTGACGCATCTCACTGAGTTCATGAGCTTTGCGTACACAGGGTTTGCTTTCTTCGCCGACGTACAACATCTACTGCGGGGAAAGAAAGACGACTTCATAATCTCTTTACGAGATTTTTTATACACTGCAGTGATATCGCCAGCGACCCTTTTCGTCCCAGCGATGTTCTGGCTGATAGCATATTACGATGTTAACGGCCTTCTTTCACCAGAACATGCAAAGATTGTTCCTTTATCTGGTGTAGTAAACAACTTCGTTCATACTTGGCCTTTGGTATTCAATCTAATGTGTACACTCATCGTTTATCATGAGCATCCAAATCGAAGAACGGGAGCTTTGACTGCCAGCGGTGTTGTATTTACATACATCGTCTGGCTTCTTTTCATCAGATATTATGATGGAGTATGGTCGTATCCCTTTCTTGGCAACTTCTCTCCTCCTGGCTTGGCTCTTTATCTAGGAAGTGTAATCGTCATATTTGGAGCCCTTTACGTCGTTTCAGAAAAGATAGCCGAATACAGGTGGGGTCATCTGAAGGAGAAACGCACATGAGACTTTGATCACGGAATGTGCAGATATATTACGATGCAACTTTACGCTCGATCTTAATCCTCGTTACAATTACGATTTTAGTTTGGGCTAGATTTTACTGACGTTTACTATTACGATGATAATTTGGGCTCGATTTTATTCATAGCTACAATTACGATTATACTTTGGGGATCGAATTTACTGACGTTTACTATTACGATGATAACTTGGGCTCGATTTTAGTCATAGCTACAATTACGATTATACTTTGGGGATCGATTTTACTGACGTTAACTATTACGATGACAATTTGGGCTCGATTTTACTCATAGTTACGATTGAAGTTTGGGCTAGATTTTTATTTTGGTTTACAAGTAGCGTTCGATATGTGCTAGGTGAAAGCATGATGGTATCCTTGTTACTGTGAAGATAGCAAGAGAAGGGCTGTTACTAGGGCAGGTAATTTCGACCGAACCTCGCTGAAAGGAGACAACTCTATTAACTGGTCGATTAGTAGTTGGAGATGTCGATTGGTGGATTCGTTAATTCCCGGTTGCTTGACTAGCACAGTTTTACCCCAGCCTACTCTGAATAGGGCAAGAAGCTCGCAATATCAAACTTGTTGATAAAAAAGGAGGCGGTGGCTACAATTCTGTTGGGTTCTGAAAGGATATCACGGTTGGCTAGAAATAAATAAAATCGGCTCTCTTTATAAACAATCAGAAAGTAATGAGCCGGCAATACGTTTTATGTTTGCTGTTCGGGTGGTCCTTCTAATGTCTGCATGAAAGTTGAAGTAAGTCCTATTATCCCCAATGCGCAAGTAAGTGCTGCTTCAGTTTGTGATGCGTAGTGCAAATTTGAAGGCAGTGTCTTAAGAACGTTTCAAGTTGGTGTTATTTTCTCATGATAAATATTTAAAGAGTTTCCTATCTGTTGCCACGTGCCAATTGTTAATGATCTTTACAGACGTACACGTGATGTGTTTGTAGACACACCCTTTTGTAAGCAAAGTATCTGCCCAGTAGTGAAGGTTAGTGATTTGGTCCCAGACTTCATTTGAGAATTTGCTGTGACTGAAAATAACGGAGTGCCATATTATCAAATAATGCTCCTCCCAAAACGTCCAACGAGGGACGAAGTCTGAGGATCACTAACCTACAACGTATGAGTTCAGATGGGTGACTACATCACATGGATACACTTTTTCCTCAAGTAATGGTTTGAATTTTGTTGTAAATGATGCAAAAAAAACCTTTTAGCCGTAAATGCAAATAATTATTCCTTAGTTTAACAACTTGACAAGTACAAGACTAGTAGATGCCAAGAGATCAAAGTCTTAAATCTTGCCTAAGGAAGACGCGATGCTTTTTCAAGTTAGGTTGGCCTTTCAGTGCTGTAGACGTGCCCTTCCTACATTTCAAGCAATATCATATGCCACATTTACGTATACTCAAAGAGCCAACGTGCCCTAGTGCATATGTTCCAGTCCATCAGTCCAAGAGGGTCAGCGTTCGATATCCGGGTGGTGTATTGATGACGTCAGGAAGGGCATTCGATCTTAAGGTGCTTTATACTCCAGTAATAAGTCGAATGAACATGGGCGCTACTTAAACCCCTTCTGGCGAAATACGTCTTTACACAGAGGAAAAGAATTTTAAAAAGGTGCTCGTTTTCCTTAAAAAGGAATATTAAAGCGAACAAACAAGAAAACGTAAGGTACCGCCTCTCTTCCTTTTAATGGCCTTGTAAGTGATGTGAAAGCCTGAATAATGTCTGATGCCGTTCGTCTTGAAAATCATTCTCACTTTGTGTGACCCTGAAAACCATGAGCTTCCTTGAGGCTTGACTCCACAGAACTTCCTTGTCCTCCTCTTCGTGATCAGGTCCTCAAACTACGAGAAAAAAAACCGAATAAGATTTGAGTCCACCATTTTCCCTTGAATTAGCACCCCCATCCCTCAACTAGCGCCTTCCCCCACCAATACAGATATTTTTTTTTGCAACACTCAAGATGATAATCTGTCAGAACCATAGTCTTAGATATGGGCTGGGAAAGTGTGACGTCACGATTTTGAAAATGTTTGAATTATGGAGAAAATACTCAATTTTTATGTTGCCGTATTAGTGAGAACGTCAATGGCCAAAATTGAAAGTAATGCCCTTTTCCAACACCGAGATATCAGCTTTCAAAGTTTTAAATCTCTCTAACAAACCTTGTTATTTGGTGCTGGTTCCTAACGTAAGAAAGAATAACAGAGCTTTGACCAGAGGATTTTGAAATTCAGACGCCTCATACACTACAGATCTGGCAGTTTGGGAAACAGCTTATTCTGGGGTTGCCGTTAGAGACCTGGAGTCAAATCGTACTATTTCCAAAACTGTCTATTTGTGACGTCATCACTTTCCCAACGCATAGGCGCAGTTTTGAGATGTAGGACATTAACCACTAACTTTGCCGATCTCTCATCGTACCCCTGATAAGCAGTGAGGCATCCCCAAGGGCGACTCGAGCTCCCAGGTGAGGGGGGGGGGGCTGAAATCATTTTCCACTAACTTTGCCTTTACTTTGACTGAAACATTATTTACTCAGTTCAATCCTGAACAACTCAAGCAACTGAACTCAACACAAGTTACAAACACAAAAATAATTCCAATCACAGGTAAACAATATCATACGTAATGTTCTCAGTGTGGGTTGTTATCATAACACAGTAACATTACAAGAATCAACATCTCTGACGCACAAGTTTGTCACAACAACTTTCGCTTTGTCGCATACTTCTAACACATAGTAGCAACGAAAACGTTGAGATGATCAATAGTTTGGGACATAAAAGAGTGACAACTGTTTCAAAGGTATCCGGCTAGCTCCGTCTATCAACCTTAATGCGGAGGGAAAGTGATGACGTCATAAATAAAAAATGTTGGAGATAGTACCATTTGACTCCAGATATATAAATACAACCCTGAAATAGACAAAGTTCGATCCCTACTTCCTCGGGAGTCCACAATTGAACAACATAAGTCAGCAAACAGTCTAAAGTCCAACAGCCTGAAGATGGGAGAAGTACCTCTCGAAACGTAGCTCCGAAAAAGACTACGACTCAAGACGTGACAACTGTTTCAAATATATCCGGCTACAATTTCGGACAATGAAATATGAGAGTTTCCCCAACCCCCGTTCCAAAATATTGTTAAGTTTGAAAACGAGCGTTTTGGGCACTTGCATGCCAGACCTCCCTGCTGCTAAGCGGAGAGGTCTACAAAACAAATAATACCAGAACTGGACACCCCTTTCCTGTGGCAAGTGTCTTGCGTGATTTTTTCCATTTTCACCGAAATTTAGTAAAAGTTTAACTTCTATTTGTCCACGGTTGGAGCTCCGTCCATCATCCTTAATGAGGAGGGAAATAGATGACGTCATAAACTAAAAAATGTTGGAGATTTGACTCCAGATTTATAAATACAACCCTGAAATAGGCTGTTTCCCGAAATACCAGACCTGTAGTGTATATAGTGTTAAAACAAGAGGCGTTTGAATTTCAAAACCTCTGGCCAAAGATCTCTTAATATCCCTTGGTTCCTTACGGTAGGAACAACCATCAAATAACAAGACTTAAAACTTTGAAAGCTGATATTTCGGTGTTGAGACACGGCAACACTTTCAATTTTGGCCATTGATGTTCTTGCTAATAGGGTAACCTGAACATTGAGTACTTTTCCCAAAATTCAACCAGTTTCAAGATCACGACGTCACAGTTTCCCTCCGCATATGAAACGCGATGATAACCGCTTGTTAGATAAGACCAGATTGACCAGAGGGTTTTGAAATTCAAACGCCTCTACTGTAAACACAATCAATACTACAGGTCTGGTATTTTGGAAAACAGCCTATTCCACGGTTGCCTTCAGATATCTGGAGTCAAATCTTACTATTTCCAAAACTTTTGATTTGTGACGTCATCACTTTCCCTCCGCATAGTCATTGTAGCTCATACAAGATTCAAAGAGCTTCTAATCCATCTGTCGTGCAATATGATCGAAGTATTTGATAACCCGATTTCTCTTGTCTGTTCTCTTGTTATTAATGGCGATATACTTTCTCCAAATACTGACCAGCGACATCTCTATGTCTGAACTATGCTTAGTAAGTGTTGGTTAGTAAGTACAAAGATATGGACTCTATACCTTGTTACTAATGTACTTCTCACTTGCAGTTACCTTGCCTTGGATTAATCTGATAATGAAACTTGGATCTAAAGAGCACGTTTAATTACCCCGCGTAATCTCTTTGATGAGGCTCCGTTTTTCTACTGAGTTTGAAGATATGCTTAAGATGTTCTTAAGCTTCCGCTAAAGTTCAGCTTCAGAAATACTTACAAGTACTATGCTATTGTTACAAACAAGATGCATGTCTTGCTTCATAACTCCGATCCTAAAAAAGCTATTTCTTCAGCGGTGGTCCAGCGAACATAAATTGGAAGTCTAAATGAAGTCGCACAAAGTACAATACTTATATCAATGCGATATTCACCTGGACATAATCAGATTTGTATGGGCCAAATGTTCGGCAGAGGCTGTCAGTTTCCTCAAGCGAGAAGTCTTCAAATTTGAAAAGTATGTGCATTCCAGTTGGAACTTCGATAGTGACACTGCACGATAGCCTTGACAAGTAGGAATAAGGAAAGTTGTGTGATTTCAATGAGCCAGACGGTTTCCTGAGATAACCATTGCATCCATCGTAATATTCTAAGCAGGTTAACGAAAGCGACAGAAAAAAAAGAGAAAGGTTAAAAAATATAGCCTTGTAGCACACCATTCGGTTAGGACGAAGTTGATTTACTCACTACTCTGTATTTTATACTTGGGAAGATGTACAACGCTCAGTGACATACTTAAAAGCAGTTGGACATGCCCCCGTTAAGGTATGATAACAATTAAGTTCCCCAACGTCATAAAGTCAGGTATAACTTAGCGATCCATATATGAAAATGGCGCTCTTAGGTATTCTTAGCAGTAAAACTTGCATATTTTTCTAAGGAAAACTAATACTATCCCTTATGTTGGTTCAGGCCTTCCTATATTTATGTGCATGGGGGTACAAGTAAAAGTAAACGTTACACAATACAGTAGGGGCCATTCTTACTATCTTAATGCCTCCATCATATCTGACGATTTGATTCTAAATATACTATATATATAAAGAAAACTATTGAATTGACATTTCCCGAACGGTCCAATCTCTTTTCCATGGCAACAAAAATGGTATCGACATCACATGTGACCCTACCTATATTCTCACGCCCAACAGCAACATATGTCACGTTATATCCCCGCTTGGCTAAACCATTATTGGTGATAAAGTATATATTGACCCTGTTTGAATCGGATACCCAGATTCTTCCTCTGCCACGTGTTCCACAGAACTTCTCACTTGATCGTCCTGTGTCACCATCTTCAAACTATAAAGCAAGTAGGACTATAAGTTAAATGTACATCATACTACGGCATAACATTACCGACGGGGAAAGCAAGCATGGGCAAGCGTCAATGTTGAGAAACAATGGCCACAGTAGGTATCCTTGCGGTACGCCTCTCCTCATTTTAAAAGACTAACACTTGACTCTGCTATACTTGTTCTGCTGACATCTATCCAATATCATAAATATATAGTATACACTACTTACAAGGCAATCATGAAGTTATCGTTGCAGAGTGAAGAGGTAATGAAGTCACCTGAGGAACGAAGAAGTCAATTGATGATGCATTTACGCTCCACTATCGTTATAGTTTTGAGTATTATGATGAAAAAGAAAAAGGAGGGGACTTGGATACAATGAGTTTTTGAAAGCGCGCGGAGGGGGTGGGGGTTGGGGGGATGTTGATAATCATTTATAGTCATCTGCACGACAAGTCCCCGCGTTGTTGAATGCAAACTACTGCTACGAAGAATATCATTATATCTTTATTACTATATATTATAAGTGCCTTTGCAACACATTTTAATATTGTTTGGAGAATACTTTTTTCTACACGGTATTGAAGCCCAACAACTTACTTCTAAAAACAGCCAAGTGTTAACTTTGGTTATTTGGATTCTGTGTTTCATCTTCTATTGAGAACATAATTTAACTTTGTATTAAAACGTCTGATACACACCCCTTTCACATGAGCAAAAAAAAGAAACCGCCATTTACGTAAGGCCTGGGCTATTAAAATGCATTGGTGCTTTGGCAGAACTGATGAAACTGAGGCCATTGCTTTCGGTAGTTTCTGAGTACGGTAGTCCTCAGCCAGTATGAAGAACATTTACTCTAACTAGAAATAATATCTATCATATACTCCAAAATATTTTAAAAAACCACCCTCTCTTTCAATCACTCCCGCCCCCTTCATAAATACTCTCTTTGCTCGGTTAAAATGTTACTCACATTCCGGAAGCTTGTTAAGTTTGCTACTTGAAAGCAAATTTCTTGTCGATATTATTCGATTCTGTGATTTTATCTTTAATTAAAATCATTATTTAACTGTGTATCAAAACGTCTGATAAACACCCCTTTCACACGAGCAAATAAAAGAAACCGCCCTTCACGTAAGGCCTGGGCTATTAAAATGCATTGGTGCATTGGCAGAACTGATGAAACTGAGGCCATTTGTTTCGATATTTTCTGAGTACGGTAGTCTTCAGGCAGTAGGAAGAGCATTAACTCTAATATCTATCATATACTCCTAAATCTGCTACATAACGACCCTCCCTTTCAATTACCACCGCCCCTTTAAGAGACGCCCTCTTTGCGCTGTCGAAATGCTAATCACATTCCGGGAGCTCGTTAAGTTTGCTATTTGAAAGCAAATTTCTTGTCGATATTATTTTTTGTGTCAAGAAAAGTGGACCTGACAGAGGAGAGGTAGTTCTATGTCGATTCTTTAAGAGATTGTCTTCACCGTTATCATTATAATTGTTCTTTGAGGACAGTTTAATTTTTTGTTTGAAAGGTGATAAGTCCAGCCATGGAATCCTAGAGAACTTAATTTCCTAATCTACTTCAGTTTACTTCAATATCATCGAAAAGAGAAGATCCTTAATTATATGGTTTGAAAAGATATCAGAGGAACTGAAAGCATGTTACCAATAGGATTCACGCTGTGCGCTCTAACAACTGCACCTTGCGAATCACGGTGATACCATACTCTACTACTCTATTCATTAAAATTGCCCCCCCCCCCCAGGGAATCCTTGACCTCCCTCTTTCACAACTACACCTAACACGTGGTGGACATGCAATTTATATTTCGATTGCAAGGGCCGCAGCGGCGGTAAAACCAGGAGAGGCATGCACCCCACTTTTTGGCAGTCTAAATATTTAACTTGTTGTGCTACTAAAATACCCTTAGTCCAAAATTGATAGGCATATACTACGCGAATCCAGCTTCAGTACAACCTATAGATAAATAGAAGCTATGGTGTTTACAGTTAAATTTGGCCCCAGCACATTTTGGGGCGTGCTGCGGCTGGACTGCAAAACCCTGTGTCAGCGGAAATGACAAAAGCGTACAACTACAAAACATGGAGCTGGATGTCGATCTCTATCGGTGTAGGATTAGGGCTAATATGGCAATCAGTGAAAAAGTATGCTATAATGCTAGCAAGTCAAGTAGCTACGTTGGTACAGTAAACGCCACCAGTGCATGGGTAACTGGTTCTAATCGCAGTGGCAACTTCAGTGGTAGCTTCTCAAAACGTATCGATGATACTGTCTCCTGGAACATGAAACTCCAAAAACAGCTTTAATCAAACATATTTCTGCATGTATTGAAATATATATACTACATGTAACCCCGGTCAGACGATCCGCCATTTCCATAGGCGCCTATCGGACCACCTGGGTGTTACTGCTTTGACCGGGAAAAAGCTTTCTAGCCCTCCCTATTCCAATATTTGTTCGCATTGTAATGACCGTTGTAATTCTTTTTCTTTGTCTAACTTCGATTTCCTAGCTACGGCTAACTCTGAGTTCGGCTTGTTACTCAAAGAAAGTCTTCTTTTGTCGAAACTAAAACCTTCTCTGAACTTATCCCAGAGCACTATTCCCTGTCTCTCTTTTAACACTTGCTGTCCTCCCTTTGGGACCATTACGCTTTTTTCCAACACTGACGCATTGAACGGCGTTTTTGCCTTTTATTGCTATTATTATATTTTTATTAAGTTTTCTATGTTATGTTGCTTTGTTATTCTTTGATAATGATGTGAGATTCATCGAATGCTCAGAAGATAATTACGTGTTAGTCAAATTTGGACTATTCCTCGCCATTATGGTCTTCCTTCGCTTTCTTTGCTGGGTTTTTATATTCATCATTAGATTAACCTGTATTTTGAAAATGGAGCACTAAGTATCTGTTGACTGCGTTCGGAGTGCTGACTTGAACATCACCGTGACAGAACGCTATGTTACCTCATAGTATGCGTCCACTTGTATTCCCTCCCTTGTGTAACAAAAAACATGCGAAATAGGATATACACGCTCACGGTTACGCTGAGAGATTAAGTGCGAAACAGATTCTCGTTATCGCGATGGGGCAAACTTACCTCTAAGCTGTCTCGTTCACAGAAATGGGAGTCTTTTTCTAACGAGAAGTCGACCAAAGTGAGTTTAAGCCGCATTCCCGGTGTTGTGACGACAGTCACCTTGCAATAATCACCATCGAAATAGTTATAAGGGTAATTCGGAGATGTTAAATACCCTTTAGTTCTTTTTAACAGTCCGTTGCATCCATCATAAAACTCTGAAAAGATAGAAGGAGATCCAAAAATTAATCCATCAGTCATGACCAACATTGCATAAAATAGGTAAAATTTCTTAAAAGTTTTATGGTCAATTTTCCTCATGAGATACGTTTAGCGCTAGCATTACACATCAGACAGCAAGTGGATTCATGAATCGTTTAAAAAGAGCCCATATCACTGATCTCTTAAAAAACACGGGATGCAGTATCTCTGTTGTGTAGGAAGATATAATACCCAGAGCAATAATCGAAAGACACGAGTTTTCACTACACACCCGAAAACAAAGTGCGTCTGCATTTATCAGGATCAAATATAAGTCTGATTTTCATCAACCAAATCACTTTTATTTACATAGCTATTGATCTATTGATATAAACATTGCATCACTATATTTCGAAAAGTAAGCCTAGCTAAGGTATACTACTGACCTAAAGTGTTATCATGTGATAGCTGCATCAGCCATCGGACATGCTGACGCATCCTCATGTTAACACAGGACTACATCGTTAGCTTGGTAAGCAAACACAGATCCTTTTTATCATCATCGACATCATCATCATCATCATCATCGACATCATCATCATCATCATCATCATCATCATCATCACCATCATCATCATTTTCATCATCATTTTCATCATTTTCATCATGTATTTCCCATCACAGCCACATATGACGCATGCATGTTTTCCCATCACAGCCATCCACAACGCATGCATCTTCTTCCCATCACAGCCACATATGACGCATGCATGTTTTCCCATCACAGCCATCCACGACGCATGCATCTTCTTCCCATCACAGCCACATATGACGCATGCATGTTTTTCCATCACAGCCATCCACGACGCATGCATCTTCTTCCCATCACAGCCATCCACGACGCATGCATCTTCTTCCCATCACAGCCACATATGACGCATGCATGTTTTCCCATCACAGCCACACACGACGCATGCATGATTTTCCCATCACAGCCACACATGATGCATTCATGTATTCTCGTCACAGCCATATACGATGCATGCATGTTTTCCCATAACAGCCACACATAACGCATGCATGTTTTCCCATCACACCAAAACATGACGCATGCATGTTTTTCTCCTCACAGACACATACGACACATGCATGTTTTTCCCATAACAGCCACACATGACGCAAGCATGTTCCCTGCATCACAGCCACACACGACGCATGCATGTTTTTCGCATCACAGCCATACATGACGCATGCATATTTTTCCCATCACAGCCACGTCCGTATTTTACACCATTGCACGGTGATCCTGAGGAGAGCAAACATTAAACCAGGACTTGAACTTTTATATCTCATAACTTTCAGTTTATCAGTCAACTATGTGCCTAAACTCACACTGTCTAAAAAGTATAGAAAGCTACACTGAAACAAAGACAACACCCACCTCCTGGCACTCGTTTAACTGCTTTGAATGCCAACTTGTAACCACGTGATTGTTGAAACAGGTTACTTACAAAAATTACTTCTGCTTTGTTTGATGCAGTGTACCACGAGAAGCCAATGAAACGAAGAGAGCAATACTTCCTACTCTTGTAGCTAGTGCCCAGGTCCCTAAACTGGAAGCAAAATTGCAAGTGAGTATTGTTACTGTTTTTATAGTTTGCACCGGTTAAGAGCCGCCGTGGTCTAGTGGTTAAGGAATCGGACTCACATGCCAGAGGTTGTGGGTCCGCATCCCGCCTAGCCCGATATAAAGACTAGCAGTTGGGGAAGGCAACGGGAGACCACCCCTGTAAATTTGCTCTCTCCCTAGGGCATTGCTTACTCTGGCTAGGCAACAGCCTACGCTCGAAATCGAGTATGCCACCAAAAAAACCAAAACCGGTTGATCCAAATGCTCAATAAATGCTCATAATTGATATGCTTTGTATGCCAGAAAACACCCTGGCATATTATTATTCATACGCCTGTATATACCACAATATGTTATGAATAACAAATATATGTGTTTTGCTTCATTAAGTTGGTTATATCCTATATTACTTGCCTTATAAGTTTCATCTTGTTCGGACTATATTTTCGGTAATTTCAGAGTGGGGTACGAAACTGTAGTGGCGCCTCAATACCCAAAACATTGCAACTTCTGAATAGATACTTAAAACCTAGAAAAAATAACTATCGTGTACCGGAATCAATTCCTGTTGGTGAGATTTTCTCATTTTCGTAATCTTGTTATTTATCATCATATTAATATATTATATGATGTAATAATATGATATAATTGTAATATATATCCTTGTATCTTGTACTAGCTTACCATGTTAATCTTCTCTTCTTGATAATAACAGCAAATTTAAATGGATTTTGGACTGACCAAAGGGATGGAATGCATTCATTCCATGGACGATACTCCTGGGTCAGGAGGGCTAGTCTCCATAACTGCTCAGAGTTGGATGCTGATAATTAACGTTGTGGGAAATGGGTGCTAATTTGGCGACTAGAGAAACATAGTTTCAAGACTGATCTCTAAAAAGACTGCATCCAGCTTCCCATTGTTTCCAACAGCGAGAAAGTGTAGTCACGAGTACTGGCCCCCATCAGTTAAAATAGCACGGGACATTACTTACAAGTTTTGTGTCATGGGGACTGAAATGGTGTCCAACGACTGACTGGTCAGTGA
>JAAAKL020013058.1:331-12675 GCA_010016065.2 Carybdea cf. marsupialis auct. non (Linnaeus, 1758)
CGCTCCGTCAACAGCCCGTTCCATTCAAAACAAACACAGGGAGTCAGTAGGAGGCTCTCATAGATGGTTGCCGAATAAATGCAAAGAACATTTCTACACAAATTGTTCACAACTCCTAAACTTAACAAATGTTTTTAAAGAAAAAAAATATATATTGCTTACCCAGGAGGGAGGAGCTACATGACATTAGCAAATACTCCAGGATAGCGAAGCGCCCCCCGTGAGCCCAGCCCCCCCGCCCACCCCCCACCGGCCTGACACCCCCCTCACCCCCGCCCCGCACCCCTCATCCCCCCCCCCCGCCTCAGCTATAGGCTTCATTTTAAACCTTATTCATGCTCGTATTTAAAATCTTTTAAAGCTAGTGACGCACAAGAATACGTGGTAGCCAGTTACATGTAGCTAGCTGCAAACAACGGCATAAAGCCACACATGTTGGGCGCAGCATGTTGTATCGACATGTTGCACCATGTATACATACCAAGCTCCAAAACAGGCGCTCTCGAAGGCCTAGCAAATCAGCCAATTTACTCACTCCACAGCTTATTTCTATGTAATGACGGTCAGTGAAACGGCAAAGGCCTGACAATTATGTCTCGATTAATGCCATGTAACTGTTGATTTTAGTATTGAATTGTACATTGAAAGCTACAGCAGCTTGTAATAAAAAAGACCTCATCTTCAAACCACGCTCGCTTACAGCTCAGCTGCGTGTGGCGGGTTCACGGTTACAAATCATACACAAATCCACTTTTATGGCGGATACATTTAATCGGCTACCTCGCAGTCTCGTGTGATAACATTGTCCGTTTTAAACTTGAAAAAAGTCTTACTCGTGTGAAATATATATGAAAATTTAAAAGGCCTATGACCATAAATGTTTCAAGGGAACTAGATAGTTTGCTGGCAGAGGCGATACAAGTCCTCTCAAGCTGGGGTAGTACAGCACGTTATCATGGAACCCCACCCTGTCTTGAGACGATTTAATCTATTTAAAATTATTGATAACTCTATCTAACGGATGCGAAATCAAAGAAAGCCATGATACTGTTCCTTGCACTCGCTTGGAAAATAGTTCTCCCTTCTAATAACAACCAATTACGTCATAATGATAAGATCCATGACTTTCAACTAACCTCAACTTATTCTTAAGACAAGCCTGTCATATACACCCTTTCATTTTTATCTTTAGGATAATTGATGTAATTATTTTTGCTTTATTTCATTTTAATTTGTTATTTCAATTGTCAACACGAGGATTGTTTCGTTTTGAGCCTTACAAAAGGGAACTGGGACTTATCCGTTATGATTTGTGTTCCCGTTGGCAAAAAAGAGAAAAAAAGAGTAGTTCGCCAAGAAAAGAGGAGGTAGTGGAGAGATGGCGTTATGACAAAGTTTCGCCAACGATATTAAGAAGTACCATCAGGACAGACTAATTATATCGATTTGAATGGCATTGTTATTCAAAAGCCAGTGGAGCTACTAATATATGACACATGTTACGGACTCGATTATCTCGTTTGGCTTTCTTCCTGTTCCGTTCGATTGGAATCACCTTTCTTGGATTTAAAGCGATTGAAGGATAATATTATAATCACTTTAGAAAGAGGACTTGAGGTGTGTTAGATTTTGATAGTGCCAGCTGAGTTTGATCGCAGCATATTTTGCATCTTAAAGTTGTTGTTTAGATTAATTGGTTCTTTCGTGCGATAGTTTGTTGTGTTTTGGATTTCTCCATTAGTCTTCTATTACCGTTATTGTAACACTATAAAAATCATATTGAACTAACGACAAAATGACGATAACTACTTCGATGGCAGCACACGTGAAGTTTAGCAGTCCTACCCTAAAGCTCCTGTTGTAGGAGATTGGAGTATTGCCTGATAACTGAGCTGGATATTTGCATTGAATGCCATAGCTATCTGTAGTAAAGAAGATGTCAGAAAATTGGTCAGCTCCTTGAGGAAGGTTCTAAATGAAGATTTGGCCAAAATGTTGTAAGGCAGAAATATCAGTAGGATACCCTAATAGATTAAAAAATAGCCATGTAGAAAATGGCTAGAGACGCTTATTAAACCCTAATAATTTGGAGATGGTAATAATACCAATCATCATCATTATCAGCTTTTAATACCACGGCTGGGAAGATGTCCTCCACAATCCCATTTTACTGTTTTGTTCTACTCTTACCAATGTTGCTTTAGCGTTGTCTTCCATCTCTCCTCCATCGTTTTGGGTCTTTCTCTCTCCCTCTTTCTTTCTCTAGGTGTCCATTCCGTTGCTCACCTGTCGTTATCCTTTCTGTAACATATCCTGCCCATTTCCATTTCAACTTTTCTACTCTCTCTCATATGTCAATCACTCCTATGTGCAGTCTCACGGTTGCATTTTGCCAACTTCCTTGTGTTGTTTCCTATCGATTTTTCCATACTTCTGTCTCCCACTGCTATCTTTGTCACTTGCAAATCTTAAAGTATTAATGACAGATAAAAGAGTTAAAATAACTCGATTTCTAAAAGGTCACTGCAGCGTTATCACTACTACAGAAACCAGGAAAATGATGATAAGATGTACTCGGAAACATAACAAATATCTTTTGAAGACTTCCGTCTTTATTTTCAATCGTTGCAAAACAATTCATTTCCTACCTTTTCATGGACATACTTTTCTGAAATGCAAATGATATTATCTGCAACTGTTTTACAAAACTTTGTCCATTCTAAACCACATTGCGGTCACTGATTCAATTAGGTTTTGCAAGGGAAGAGAAATTCAATAGAAATGAGCATCTTGATTATTCTACACGTGCAAGTAGGGCCTTCCTCCAATAGAAGCTCATGATAAAGTGGAAAGTTGGTTTCCATTGACAAGAGTCAGATCTGACTCACTGTGAACGATCATAAGCGTTTCAATACCTTCAAATAGATATAAAGTATAGAGAAATTATCTTGCATAGCTAGTTTTATCCATTGAACTCTATATAAAAAGACTTTTTATATAGGTCTTTTTATATAGAGTTCAATGGTTTTATCATACAATTATATGAGTGAAATTCAGCTAAACGCTCTCTTGTGCTATCAGGAAGAAAACAAAACAACAGATTGTGATAAATCCTATGAAAATTGAACACAAGTGCTGGGTGTAAGGAATACTGCAATCTGAACTTCCATATGACGATAGCGATAATGTTAAAGATGATGATGATGATGATGATGATGATGATGATATAGATGGTAAAAGATGATGACGATGATAATAGTAGAGGCAATGACAACGTAATGATGATAATGACGAGGATGAAGATAAGGATGACGGTGACAATGACGACGATAGCAATAGAAAGTTGGTAATGACGACAATGATGATGATTATTATGATTATGATGATCATGATATTTACGGTGATAACTAGAGGTAGCATTATGAGTTGAAACTAAATCTTTTCCTACTTTCAAAGCTTCTGTTCTATCCACCTGTGTCTTCCTTTGAACTGATAGATTTCATTGCAGTCCTCCTTAGTTACCAAAATTAAAGTACAATGAAGCTCTAAATATTTGACCAGTGCCCTCTTGTCTCTTCATTGTTCTATACTCCACTTTGTTTGGTGATTTTATTCAAAGCTAAGGTGGTGAAGAGAGCGGGTAAAGATATCAAAAGATCTCATTTAATATCCTTGAAATATTTCATTAGAAATGTATAAGTGTTGTACTATAACAAAAAGTCTTTATTTACAGGAGAGAAAACACTTGTAGACTACTGTCTGATCTGTGCTATTGTAGAGCATCAGCAGAAGATGCTCTTGTAGTCAACTTTAAAATAGTTGCCCAGAGGATATCTTATGAAAGTCTAGAAGATTGTCTGGTTGTATTACGCTAACCCAGAGTTGCTCAGGTTGATCAAGTGTCTCCTCACCCAAAATGGCGTAGAAAGTCGCCCAAAGTGCACCATTTCGGTTAAGTTAGAGACTAAACATATCCGCTTCATCGTTCAAACGTCGAATATAAAATCAAAAACAATAACGTTTGAGTTAGATCTTTACTTAAAAGACCGCGCAATTTGCAATTTGTAGCCTAATCTCTCAACACTGCGCTAGTCTCTGTCTGATCAGAGATCATAAATTACTAATCATTTATAATTTCTGGTATGATATACTAAAGACGTGAAGTCCAATTCCACTTTTTTGGCGAAAGAAAACATCAATTATACAATCACAGTAAATTTTGATATAAGTGATACAATTGGCTCCAAATATTCAACTCATTTGTCTGTCGAGACAAGAATGTTTTGTACCGGACAATAATTCGTGCAAATAAAGGGAGAAAAAAAAGTGTGGTTAGTCCTTGTGTTTCGGCCACGTAGATGATGAAAGTGGTGTAACGTAGAGGATTAGAGGGATGATAATTCATTGGTGTTTACACTTCGCAACTAGAGACTGGCACCCAGATCATTATCCATTCATTTATTATTACTATGCTAGAATTCCTTCACATTCTTAGTTTACTGTTTAACCTAGCTACCAGTTTAGCTCCTGAAGTTTTTTTCGTGTTTTGGTTTTGAAGGGTGAGACTCTGAGAGCGGCAAGGTGAGAAGGAGAACGCACTTCTGGCAAGAGTTAAACCGGTGTTTCTCAAAGAGATACCTATTGCTCTGTAGCTTCCCTTTTGGTATGCCGTGTAGGTTTATACGGTGCACTTCTCACTATTACAGAAAGCATGTTTAAGGCAATATTTTTAACGTGTTTTAAGTCCTGCAAGTGTGTGTGTGTATATCTGTGTGTGTGTGTGTGTGTGTGTGTGTGTGTGTATCTGTGTGTATTTCCTTTGTTGTTTACTTCTATCTCTTCCTCCGACCTCCCCGCAATCGTTTATAGCAAAACCTCATTCTGAACCGTAGCTAGCAGGGGCAATGGGGACAATAGCCCACCAGTCTCAGCCTCAATTTTTTTTAGTCGTGGCACGGTAAGCAGTACAAGTTACTTGTAGTAAATTCGCATAGGCGACATGAACAATGACAAATGACGATTTTGCGTTGGGCGACAAAATTATCGTGCCTCAAAGAGGTAATACAGTGTATCAACTTTCCTTTGCCACCCCCTCCCCCCCTCCGGAAAAATTCTCACTATGGCCTTGTCATTTGTGATGGACAATAATAAAAAAGTGAAAATGTGGGAAAAGTTCGTATTATTAGAGTTTTGAAGAAGTCCGGTTGAAGAATTTGATGGCCAACACTGCATTGTAGAATACCATGAAAGCTTTGTGCACGATTCATCCTTTAAAAGAATCATGACAAGTGTCTGCCTTTTTAGAATTGCCAGCGACATTTTGTATGAGCATTTTTAAAGAAAGCTATGTAACCAATGATCTTGAAAACGGCAAACAATTTTTTACACATATCCTTTCCCCCCTAAACCCCCGTGTAACACTTTCTCATTATTGTGATTAAAGAGGGCGTGGGAATGGCAACAGCCATGAAAATCTGGAGTTTATCCGCTTAAAAATCCCCCCTTTGTAAAAAGCTACACTTTTCGTGCTCTCGTCGGATCGGATGAGTTGCCACAACTTAATAACAAAGTACATTAGACACTAGAAATAGCTAAATTTCAGGTTGAGTGCCACCATTTCAGAGTTGGGCGGCAGCATCCTTGAACTCCTTTCCCGTCTAACGGAGAAGAACTAGAAATCAATCATGAAAGGAAGTGTGGTGAAGATGTCCACCTCATTCAAACCCATGATGCCACCTTTGAGGTGCGAGTTGTTCAGAGGTTATTGTT
Organism: Carybdea cf. marsupialis auct. non (Linnaeus, 1758); assembly: GCA_010016065.2. Classification (NCBI taxonomy): domain Eukaryota; kingdom Metazoa; phylum Cnidaria; class Cubozoa; order Carybdeida; family Carybdeidae; genus Carybdea; species Carybdea cf. marsupialis auct. non (Linnaeus, 1758). The sequence continues at coordinate 6,101 of JAAAKL020013058.1, forward strand.
GGACCTCATTTTGTCATCAGTCCCAGAACTTATTAAAGCCATGAGCGTAGATTCCGGGGTTACGGGGGGACTCACCCCCTCTCTTTTCAGAATTGGGGAACAACAGCTGCTTTATATTTATCTGGCCTCACTTTTGGGCCAAGAAATGCCCAATTTTCCACTATCAATGCTTTTGTCCCCCCACATTCTTACAATGTTCCGAGCCCATGCTTAAAGCTTTGCGAAAGGTTAAGCGCTTGCTTCAGCACTCCTTTATCATTTTTCATGGCTTTCAAGATATTTCATGGCTTTTCACGATAGTATATATCTATTTCTCCATGATATCTTCATTCCTGTAATTTGTTGAAAGTAAACTTCTCTATCTGGACGACCAAAAGGACCTATAGAGTCACGACAATATCTACTAGCTGCTGTTGTTTTGTTTCAATAAAATAGTTAATATATGGTCAACATTTAAACTGACCATGAAGATTTAATGTTAGCTTTCGATTCATACGTTGCACATTCAAGGTGCTCTACAAGACAGCAGAGATCGTGGTTTCATAATAAGATCTCTGAAGACAGGGGCTTAGCTTAATTTTCCTAACCTTGTATTCTGTAAGTGTGCAAATACAGCCTGCACTCATTCTCTGATTTGAAAAAGAACACTTTGCTTTCTCTGTTGCGCTTAAAGTACCCTGTATCGACGCTTTTTTGAGATGTCAAGAAGTTATTTAGAGAGATCAAGGCTAAGTTTGCAAGAAAGTGAAGCATAATCGAAGGTGACTGCAGTGCCTGAGCGTAGAACCGGAAATGGCCCAAAGTTAGCGCATGCGTTAAGCTTTTTGTTGTTGACGATTGTGTTAGGATTGCACGTCGGCCATCTTTCGGGAATGATCACTGCAAATGCAGAAAGTTGAAAACGGAACCATTCCGAAAGTTTCTTAAGGTCGTAGGTGCAAATTGGGTCTCTGTAATGCTTTTGGAAGTAGCCGAGAGATTTTATATAAAGTAGGGAACACTTTAATTATGTAGTCGTAGTACTGTATGCCTACTGCAAGTGGAAAAACCGGTCTGAAGTCAGGGTCACAGGGCAGTCGACAATCACGTCTGTAGCCTTGTTAAATTTATTTCGGAGTTCAAGGTTGCTTACTGGTGTAAAAGTTTTTGTTCAGTTGAGCTTATATTGGCGTTCGTACGTTATTGGATCCTGTTTTGAAAATGGGTGACAAGAGACTGTTTCAATACAGGTGAGTCTAATTTGGAAGTTGGAGTTTTGATTGTCAGGATTTCCAAATTGGTTGCTAGACTGCTTACATGAGATGGTTGTTTTCTTGCTGATGGTTAATTGTCTTCTTTGGATTGTCTGCATAGGTTTTGATTGTACTCAAATATTTAACAAGTAACCGCACAGACAAATTGTTATTTCGCTCATATTCAACAAAATTAGAACTGTTTGGGAATGAGGATATATGTGGTAAATGTTTTATCCAAGCCGTAAATCCGATTCGTGAATTCGCTTCCTTACGAGATGGACTCCGCGTTTGCTCGCATCGTGATATTGTTCCACTTTACTTTCGAGGATATTTATTGTGTTGGTATTGATGTAAGCTTCTACCTTTGTAGGAATCAGATTATGAAGGTACTTTTGAAGCTGCAACTCAAGCTTAGTCTATACGATCTTGTGTAAGGTCGACAAGATGCGTCGTGCAAGGTTTGCAGCGGCTCGCAAAGCCGTCATTTGAATAAGTATTGCTGCATCAAAAAGCAACTTACAATGGTTGTACAAGTTCAGTTTTTCAAGCTTAAGTGCGAATATATAATAAATACTTTGCTGAGGGCAAGGAATTTGATGCTTACTTTCGTACAATGGGAGAATGAATGTAGCAGTATAAGAAACTTAGCCTAACATTAGGTTGCTGTAGACGATCTTTCTACAAGGGACATAAACGTTTACTTAATGACACCAAAACAAAACAATGGAAAATTAGAAACTGCGATTAAATAGCATATACTTTAATTAAGTTTGACCCACCTATTCACCAGTGATTTCCTTGCAGGCTTTTAAAGGAATGCCCAGTCAGCTAGGTGGTGCAAGACTCTGCGTGATGGCATACGATCTCATTAGCGGTCAAGTAGGACATATTACTCTCCATAAAATTGTAGCATATATCCGTACTTGTCATGTTTTGTCAACAATTAAAATTTAATGTTAAGTGAAGCTTGATTATGTCTTGATGAAATTGTGAAGGTCGTAATTGCTTCATGTTATTGCTTTGGTAGTATCAGAATTAACCAGGTCTTTAACTTTTGAGGATGGGAGTACGTTAATGATATTCCTTAAAAAGTAAAGAGAGAAATATTAAAAAGGAATGGTCTTATTTTATCATAAATGCCCGTTTGAGATATTAAACATGAAAGATATTATTGTGTTTACGTTTATTCTGTTGCAAGTAGAGGACCGCTGGCAGCCGCTGATGATCTTTTTGGTCATGCCCCATCGTTTTGGAGATTCAATGCATCGGGATGGGGTCGTAGGGAGGTCACTACTGAAATCACTGAGTAGTCTCAGCATTGACTGAGGCTTGACGATAGAATGCTTTGTGAGTTAATGGTTAAGAATTTTGGTTTGAAGTATTTCCAGTCTCCACATTACATTACTTGATGGTGCCTGTAAAGGGTTAACTTGGTGTGGATTTAAATATCTCTGGTACTGGTTTTCAATATTAAGTTCAAGATTAGAATATATATTTTTCAATGTGTTAGCAGATTGTAAAGTAAAAGAAGCTACATTGCATGAGCTAGTCCTGTTGAAAGATTTTTAATGAGTATTTACCTTGCAGCACTCCTTTACTGATTGTTAATGTTTCCCCTATACACACCATGAAGTGTAGATACTGACTCTTTGGACACATGGTGCTTGTAAACATTCTGTATTCAGCCATCGTTGCCACATCTCCTATGTGCACCTTACAGAGTAAGTTAGATGTATTACCCAATGATATTACCACTCATTATGAGTTGGCTGCTCTAACAATGTGTTCACTCTACCTCCAGAAAATCCAATAAAGCTGTCAAGTGTCATGAGCTAAGGTTTGATTTCATCATGCATTTAGAGTCCGTTGGACCCTTTCCAGGGTGTTGGACTGTCCTTTGGCGGCTCGTAGCTTCTGTCGCCATAGGTCCCTGTCATCTGCCATGTCAATGGTTAGGTTCCAGGAACTGAGATCTTCCTTGATAGTATCACTCCAATTCTTTCTGGGGCGTCCTTTGCCTCGGCTGCCTTCCACCTTGACTGTCTGGCATCAATTGATCCAAGACAATGCATATGAGATTTGGAGATGTCAAATCTAAATGTTTAAAATTCAATATTTTGCATTTTTTTAGGCTTATTTTAGAGTGAGGTAAAGCAGTGCCAATACATATAGTAGCACAATACAGGACAATAGTGGCATAGTGGTAGAGTGTCGACTCACAATCCAAGGGTTGTGAGTTTGGATCGATCCTGAGATTGCCTGCACGATCCCAGAGGCACTGTGCTCTGTCATCTGCCCTTGTGAAGCGGGAGACTGCTTTGGGAGAGGAGACTGCAAAATTGAATAGAATGGATAACAAGCATGCATAGATCGTCATCTGAAGGGTTAGAGTAACCCCTTTCCTAGTAGTGGCTTTGGCCTTGAACAGGGTGAAAAAAACCCAACAAAAATAAACACATGTATCATCATCAGTTCGGAGATGATAAATATTATAACTCTAGATTTTAAAGATCTCTTTGATTAGTATATATCCACTGTAGACAGGCAAGGCTCATGACCAAACTGGAAAATAGAAAAATATACCAAATTTTTAAGATACTTTGTTGATAGAAAAGTTGAGAAATTTCCATAGGTCTTCAGTTAAATCCAACTGTTATCCAAATTGTTATAGTGACCATAAGCTTTGTAAATTGTTTGTAAACTCAATTTTTAATACAAGAGATGGTTTTGAAACTTGTAGTCCAGTGCCTTTTGTACCTAATCCACATTTACACCAATAGTTAATGTTTTTCTAAGCACTGTGGTGCTCATTGCAACCAGGAGCAGAGAAAGCAACTTTGAAATTACAAGGAAATACAAAAACAAGGAAACATCTTTGAAATAGCAGGATATTTTGCCTTTTCTGAAAAGGTTGTGTAGTGGCCTCAGTGTTTCCATTACCACTGACTACAAGAACATCCAAAAGTGCTTTTATTATAAAGCATTTTATGAAGATGACTTTCAGTAGTATGAAGAATGATTTTGATATCTAAATTAGTAGTTAAGATCATAATTGGTAGAAAATGTGATCATTATATTAAGAAAAAACTGTTACCCCATGTTATTTTGTCAGAATTTCATAATGAAAATCACCATGCTGTTTTTTATGACAGGTAGAGTATTAAATATGCAGAACTATTTATCATTGCATATTCTTCAGGTTTAACAGTTACTAATTTTTAAGCTACATTCTTGAAAGTGCAACCCCTTGTATCCAGAGCTACAGGAATTCTGCTGTTTGTTTTAGTTTTATAGGCATTTGGCAGTGTCAGGATTGATAATTGATTTATGGATTTAAAATTTGACTTGAACAGAGCAATTAAGAAAGGTGTTGCCCAATTGATAAATTGTTCTTCATCAAAGCAGTCTTATGCAGGCAATTTGTTGGTGTGCTCAGAGCATAAAATTGGGATGTTGATAATACAGTAGTAACTTTCAAGTTTCTGTAAAGGTAGAAATGACATGGAAATTTCTTCCTCAATTATTGAAATGTTTGTTTTATTAGTTCAAGGACCTTGTAATCAACTTTTTCATTCAAGTGTTAAAGTTTGTGACACTTTCATGCCCTTCTTAGGCCTACTTGCTCGCTAGGTTTCTGTTACCCAGAGCTGGTAATGTAAAATCAGATACATGCACTGCAAGAAAGTATTTTAAGTATATTGTAGTAATACAATAGACCTTTATCACCATCATCATCATGGTCATCACCATCATCATCATCATTATCGTCATCACCATCATCATCATCATCATCATCATCATCATCGTCATCATATTTTCTGTGTTTTCATGAGTTCAATGATTTTTTATAACTGACTTTCAGGCTACCATATCCAAGGATAGTTCCTTCCTGCCTTTTTTGTGCAGGAAATAGAAAATTTTCATACTATTTTTTGGTATATGTCCATGTTTGAGGTGGTAATAGGGGTGATGCATTGTAATAGTAGCTGCAAATCAATTATTGATGTTTTATTGTTATTATTATGGAATGGTTTTTATAGCAGTGGTGTGCTAAAGTATTCAAAAAGTCTGACCAGTGAAAAGTATGAGTGATTTCCTTGGATATACGGATGTTTATTAACCTTTTTGCATAGCTCATGATTGGCTAACTCCCACTTATCATAGTCTTTTACAGCAATTCTCTGAAATTTTGAGCAGTTCCAAACATTTCAGGGTACTCATCAACCCAGCTATGTGAAACAAAGTCATAGGTGATCTGATAGTCTATCCATGCCATTGCAAAGTTTGTGTGTCCCCTTTTACAGTCTTTCAAGATCTTGTGCCCAAGCTTTCTCTTTTACATTCTTTTTGCTTATCTGGTGGTAGGTGTTGTCTTTGCATATATAGAAGTACATATCATCTGCTGTATTGCTTGTCAGTAACTTCCACATAATAGAGAGGCAAGTAATGGGACCTTTTTTTAGCATCAAACAGTCCTGCTGAACATCATTCAAGAAGGTAATGTAGCCTGACCATCCAACGTCTTGTTCATGTGGCAACCAATACAATCATGGAGACTACATAACTTTTTGTCCAATTATCATGCATTCCATCACCTCCAGGAGATATCTGATTAGGCATACACTTACGTTGATTTGTTACCTTCTTAGTTATGGCTAATCTTGCCTGTTTAGTTCTAGCCATCTCTCCATTTAACCAACCAGCATCTTTGTTAAGTGTTTTTTCAATGTTCCATATTTTGCTCCAATAAGTTTTGCATTTCTCTGCATCAGTCACCTTTGTTTTGCTTTCTGTCACTACTCAACATATGGTATACTTTTTTCTTGTAAACATTTACTAATCTATTTTGTTGATATTAAGTTTTGCTTTGTTTGTATCTAGTTATTTTGGCACTTTTAGTGGTCATTCTTTGTTTTATTTCTTTTTTTACAACTTTAAGCCCTTTCTTTTTGATTCTGTATTTTTCATAAAGGTTTGAGATTTTTTTTTCCTTTGTTAGATACGATAGGCTATCAGCTGCTACACCTTACCCAAGGGTGGCCTCGTTGATACCACATCTAAACTCCACAATTGGATGTAGTTTGATGTCATACTCAGGACATTATTGTTATTATCATCATTATTTTTATTATCATTATGTCATGAATGAGGTTGGTCACATCCACTGCTGGCTCCTATAGTTTTTATGTCAACATAGGATACCGGTATTTACTTAATTTTTTGATTACATCAAGTATAATTCTTTTTTTTCAATAAGATCATCCCTTGATAATGAGAACTTTTAAATTTCTTGGATATTACTGTTACTTGTGGTTTGCTATTTCCAGGTTTGGCACGATT